>CAJHUC010001764.1:0-54767 GCA_905146915.1 Ostreobium quekettii
TCGCCATACCTTCCGACTTGCCGATGGCGCCCACATTTTGTGGGTTCCTGGGCCCTCCCATCCCCATCCCCGCCGGCGCCTGTCGGTGCCTTTGGGCGCCGACGCATCGGCGCCCGTTTGCCGACGTCGGCCGAGTTGTGGACCCTTCTCCACTGTCAACATTCAATTCCAAACTTTGGAAACGCGAAAATTTCTGAGTCGACCGCCAGCGCAGAATCTATCCACGGCATGGAGCTGAACGGGAAAAGCGCTGTGCTGAAATGGCTACACTTCTTTTTGCGACCACTGAATTTGCTGTGAGCATGGAAGCACAACGCACTTTGCTCGGGGTGGACGTCCAACTTACGACGCAGGGGATTATCACTGTACATAAAGTGATACGACGTGGCACAGCACACACGAGTCGTAGGACGCGACGCGGCTCTGCTATTGCAATATCACCAAATGAGATGGCACCGCGAGCCGCTCACCCGCTTTTCAGAATGGCGGCTGTGCCTTTTCACAAGGTTGTGCTCGGCTGCGTATGAGGCATGATGTTCTGCTTTACCACAGTGATATTTGGAGGCCGTGTAGTGTCAGCTTCGATCTTTGGTTGATGTAAGTTGCTTGTCGGTGAAATATTTGGATCCTCAAGTATGAGCTTAGAAAGCTTGCGAGTTTTATTAAGAAAATTACTTGAACATTTGAAGTTTTGACACAACTCACTAAAACAAAACGGCCACGTGAAACAATCAACTTCTATAGAGGTTAGGATAATATTTCAAGTTTACCTCAATGAGGTCTTTCATAAAGTGGTCGAATCAGTTGCTGGGATTGTTATCCTTCTGTGAGGTATTTACACACGTCTTCCATTGTTGGGAGTAATGACATGCATGGCGATGGCGATCACCGCGCCGCCCGTGACGCTCGCATGCGGGGCGCCAACGGAATTTCTAAGTACAGAAGAGGTGTGCCCGTGGTGGCCATGGCATCTGAAAAGAGCCCGAGCCATGAAGGAAGCTTCTTTCATGGCTTGATTGCAGAATCCGCAAACAAGATGGGGTGCGCGAGTTGCTGAGCGCTCAGCAGATGGACAGTTAGTTATGCCATCGCCATACTTACCCCGGTCGCATATTTCGCTCTCAAGTCACTCACAGAAATCTTTTTCCTCGACTTGTCCATAAGGTCAGCTTTTCACCCCACGAGAAGCTGCTTCCCCCGTCCTCCCCACATTAGAGCAGGGGTAAAGAAACAGAGAGATCCTGGTGCCTGGGAAGCACGCGACCCTTTCGTCTGAGCAACGGTGACTACAAATCGCAGTGTTCGTTTCCGAAAGCCAACGCCACAAGGGTGGCTGTCAAACAATGGCTGTCGCCCAGGTGTAGCGAAGCTCACTGGGGCCAGCGTCGCTGAGACAAGTTAGCGCTTTGGGGTGCTGCCGCCCAAAGCACCCTCAGCCAGCGCATGGAAGGATAGCGGGGGGGTGCGTGCCACTTGAGCCGATGCGATTAAACTAGGCTCGGCAACCGAGACGGGCAGCAAATCTCGTGGCTCTGTAAACTGCGATGCGCATCAGCTTCCGCCTGCCGTTGACTATTTGTGACAGCCTGTGCCCTAAAATTTTCCCAGCCACATGCACGAAGCCTATGTCCGCATTTCTGTGGCTGCTGTTAGCGATGCATTGTGATTTAGTAAATCGAAATACATATCCGATTGTTGGGCGTGGGCGATCCAGGTAAAAGGGCGCAATTAATTGACCCTACAGAATTCAGCAAGTTTGGTGAGGGCGGAGAATTGCCCTTGTGCCTCTCTGGCTTTTTCTGCCGCCTTTTGCGCGTTGAAATGCGTGGCCTCGCCGTTATCGTTCACCACAGAGTGCCCTAGGGCTTTCTGTGGCGAACGAGAACCGCGAGGTCACCCTTGCGTAGACCTGCGCACTGTCGATGTGGCTCTTTGTGCACGCCCATTCTCGAATGGGCCATTAATGGCGTGTTGCTCTTCTTGCAGTCAAACGAACGATCGGACAAGCATGCCATCCAGCCATCAGCCAAGCAGACAAACATGTGTTTGGTCAAAGAAATAAACGGTAAACGAAGCAGGACATTAAAAGTGTTCAATCAACACAAGATAGCATTCTGGAAGTTTCATCACCAGGCTGTCAAACAAGAAATCGCCTTATCAACAAGCAGCAGGAAAAAGCATCAGAAATCAAAACCGGACAAGCAAGAAATTTACTAATCCATCAACAATCACGCAGCAAGACGAGCCAGCAGCGAACCAACAAGTACATTAGGCGATCTGGCAATCACGAAATCAGGTAATCAGGTAATCAGGCAATCAGGCAATCACCAGTAGAAAGCAGCCTGTTTGCACTGCCAACTGCGGTGCGATTTGACGCAAATTGATGCCATCGCACCCCCTTTTATAACTTCGCAATCGCTGTGACGGCATCACTTTGCGTCAAAATGGCACCGCAGTTGGCATCGCAAACATGACGTCTTCTTGTAGCGAATGATGCTATCATCACACGAGCTGTCTGTATATCTATCAATCTGTCATGGCCTAATCACGCATTCAAGAAATCGATTCATCAATGAGGCTGGCGAGGAACGTACAAACTAAGCAGGCGAGCAGTCAAACCAACACTCCAACAACAAATCAGTCAATCATTCATTGAATGAATGAGTCAATCAATCGGTCAATGAATCCATCAGTAGATGGAACGATTGATCAATCATTCATTCAATCAATTAATCAACAAGTCAATCAAGCAAACAGCCTGTCAATCAAACAAATTTGCTGGCCAGAGCCGAGACGACAAAACAGGCGATGTGTGACGCAGTCGCTTAAGGGAGCAATGCTTTGAAAATGAGTCAAAAGGCAAGCAGGCTCCCAGCCTGTCTGGCATGGAGTTAGCCAAGCACCCAAGCCATGCAAGTATTGGAAATTTTGCATTGGGACCGTGAGGGAACAAACTGGTGAACCAGGGACGAATCAAGCAGTCGGGCAATCCGACGGTGGCTGGTCAGAGAGCCTAGATACGTTGTTCTCGGTGTCAGCAAGTTCAAGAACTTGCACGGGTGTACGTGAAGATTGGGCAGCGCATGTACCACGACAAGTAGCGCCGATCAGTGCCTGGCGCACCTTCACCCACGGCCGTACCCAGGCAAAGGAGGCAGACCGTAAAGGGATGGCTTACACAATACACTCTAGGTCAAAAATGCAGTATTGCGTTGGACGCCAACTCACATCCTGTCATACAATGTCACCGTCTCCACCTTTCTCATTCACCATGGACGCCATGTATGTCATATTTCTTGTACACGTACAACGTCCTTACAGTATTCATGGCCCCACATCACAAAGCGACCATCTTGTGGGGTCGCCTGTATAACTGTTTGTTATTCAAGTACGTGCACTCTACGTGCAAGTACTGCCTATGTCTACGCAAGCTACATTACCACTCCCCCGCCGCGACTGGCGTGCTCACCATCCGATTGCATTCCCGCCTTGGCGCTGACGAAGAACGCCGTTCGGTACACCACCGACTGGCAGTCAACAGTCAGCGCAGTTTCCATCGGTCACGAACGTCCCAAAATTACCCCAGCGATGACCACAGTACTTGCGACCAGAGTCCATCTCCAAACATCTGGAGACCAAAGAGGGGCCACTGTCAACCCCGCACCCGCCTCTCTTCTAGTACTTTGTCCCCCACCCCCCCGCCCCCCAGATGACAACACCAGCCGCTTGATGACCAAACAAGACAAATCAATCGATATACGACAAAGTCCCCGCACACCCAGCATGTGTCAGCGCACACAGCCATGACTGACGCGTCCACGTCGAAGAAGGCTGCCGTGGCGATCCGGTGCCCGCCCGTCCACAAATGGGGGCGGGTGAGGGACGCGGCATCCCCGTAGGGTTTGTGCCTCTGCGGGGCGCCCGCTGTCTAACTTCGGATCAGCTCGCTTGCCATCCCCACAAAGCTGAGGGTCCAGGCCCGCACAGCCGCGCTTCCCCGGCTGCAGCCAGGCAGGCAGGCAGTGCGTGTTTGGCGAAGACAAGGCGCCGAGGAGCGCAGCGCTACCTGCGGTGTGGACGGATAAGGTGAGGCACGCTGGTGCCGTTCGTTGGTATGCAAGTCCCCTTATGTGAGTCCCATTGGGTGGAATAGGCGTCGGCATGGCCCCGGTGTAACGCGGCGCGGGTCGATGCGAAATAGGGGCTAATTGCGCGCAAGGCTGGTCACCCTGACTTGGCTGTGCTCGGGGTGGCGCCGGAGGCAGGAGGGGCCTGCGGAAGGTCGTTCAGGGACTGGCGGGGTGGTTAGAGCGCGGGGAGAATGCGGAGAAGGGGAGGGGATTGTCGGGTGCTGCGGGTGTGGCGGAGAGCCACGCGCAGGGAGCGCCGCGCACGTATCGTTCACGGGGGCTCCTAGGTATCAACACGTCCGCTGCGCACGTCGGTGACGGACCCTCGCTGGGTTGGCAGCCACGGCTTCACAGCGGCGCATCCCTAGAATCCCATTTGCGACATGCGCCCGACTCGGGGGCCTTGTGTTTTTGCCTATTTTGGCCTGTTTGCCTGCGGGTCCCACACGCCGCGGGTGAGGAGACGTCCCTGGAATGACGTGTCGCCCTCCTGCGCACGGGTATACGACATTCGCCGCGACCGACGCGCGAGCACGAGCACCGGAGACGAGGCTTTGATTAAATTCGAACCCAGGCCCGGCTTCGGGGAGCCTCGGGCGCCCGCCACCCAGTTGAAATGCCCTTCATGTTGCGCCTTGCCGCGTCGGGCTCCGTGCGCAGCCGCCTGGGCTCCTTGCTTGCAACAAGTGTGAGCACGAGCGCTAGAAACAAGACTTTGATTGAATTCGAGCCCAGGAGGCCCCGGGCGCCCACGGCCTGGTTGGCAATCACCTCATTTCGCGCCTTGCCGGGTCGGGCTCCGTGCGCAACGGCTAGGCTCCCTGCCACCGGCAACCGCGTGATTGTGTCGTATGCCTGTGGGTGTGATCCCGGTCAGCCAGCGCCGGTCGTCAGGACTTCCCCGGTCACTGTGCAGGGGCTCGATCTCCCAGTGGTCGAGGCGGTAAAAGCGGCTCGCAGGAAAGCCCGCCCGCGCGCAGCCTCCTCTTGCGAGGTCGGTGGGACGTGCGTTGAGCGCTGACCGACGTTGCATGCGCTCAACGTTTGACCATCCTGACGATCACCGCCCAGGCACCGGGCTCGTTGATCGCCCTGGGGTTTGGAAATGGCGCTCTCCGTGCGCCAGGCTGTCGATTCCACCGGCGCCCCAAACTGGAAACGGCCTCCGACCGCCCAGCCCACGCCGCCGAGTCGGCGCGCTCCACCACGCCCCGGTGACCGCAGCGCCCCGGGCGAACGCCTGTGCCTAACATTATTTGACCTTAAATTGAAGCATTTATGGTAAAGTTTCACCAAATTGTCTAAATACTGTCAAGAACGCGGGGCCCTTGCACATCGCAGGCGTAGACGTGCTCCACAGCGACCTTTTAAGCTTGAATGCGTTACGTGGTAAAGGGGCACCTAAATTTTGAATTTGTTGGGGTTAAACCCATCAAGGGTTGCCGCCGTCCCGCGGCTTCGTCTCGATGCCAGACACACGCCGACCAGACCGGATCAGCGCTTGTCGACCTCAAAGCCCACTCATTGTTTCTGTCGCTGCTAGCCCAGACAGGTACATGGGCAACGCCCTGAGGGTGTCTCCCTTGGGCGGCGACCCCAGCCAGTCGCCCTTCGAGTCGACGGACGTCCAGGCCCAAGTGGCGAAGACGGTGTCCGAGTCCCCCGTCGGCAAAGAGCAGCTCGGTGAGTGTGCATGCTGGGTGTGTTTCAAATGTGTTGCAATCCCAGGAAACCACAGTCATATAAAGTGGCATCTCCGTCCTAGCAGAATGGGCCCTTTTGTACTTTATGATCCTACTGGGCCACCGACGGCTGAGTGTGTTTCTGCTTGTATTCAACTTCGTCAGGTTGAGTGAGTCCCTGCGACTGCTGCCGTTTTCCCTTTCCGAGTATGAAACTTACCCTCCTTGTGGACTGAAGCTTTGGCCCTCTGGCAGTATGGATGATTTATAAACCGACACGGATAAAATTTGTAAAGTACGCTGCAAAAGGCGATGCAGAAGCGATGCAAAATACGACGCAAGACACGATGCCCGGCCTCCGCCACGATTTGAGCAGAAATGCCACGAACCCTCTCACCCATGAGCTGTGTAGTTGGGGCGGATTGCTGTGGAGCCATCTGAGCGTCGCTTTCTTCAGAATTTCGCCGACATTGTCCGATTGGGATGCGTTATCGAAATGATTGTGGGCCAGCTCATCCGGAGTGTGCTCTTTTCGGCAATATTCCCCCAGGGCCAAAATCGGTGTGAGTATGCAAAATGCTTTGAAAAGAGTTGGTGCGTTGTCTTTGCCTTTCAGTTGCCAAATTGGCAATGCTAATGGTCGAGCCATGAGCAACATATTGGAACTTGTCATTCCGGCCTCTTAATTTAACGCAGCACAGGAGAATGAACAAGGATCTTCAATCTTGCCATAGCGCGTCGGTTTGATGCCATGACTGCACACAGTGATGCTAGACAGAAGACTGCGAGGAAAGCAGTCCCTGTCGACGGCCAGTTTACGAAAGGCTGCCCCAATTGAATAGGACTCCACTCTTGCTTTATACCCACTAAATGTATACTAAATGCAAAACAAATGTAGAACGCGCGACACCCAAGGGAAAAAGAAGCACGTGATGTTCGGATTGCTCACCTGTAAAGTCTGCAGCACCGCACAGGTTTTCCTTGGCTCATCAGCATGTAGGTAGAAATGTAAGTAGAAATGCATCAGCAATATTCACGCTGTTCAATGCTGCTCAGGACACTTTTAAAGGGACATTGGGTAGCTCGCGGTTGTTAACTGGTAGTGGAGAATGGCGCCAAAACAGTGTGGCTGAGACTGTGCAATTGGCTTCTGTTTGCCATGGCTTAGAAGCGATGTACAAAATCTGGCCACGATTGACAATGAATGGTATGTCTGTTGATAACAGTACAATTCCTTCGAATGGTGTTTTTCGCATTGATACACGATTATTAGCAATTCATCGCTGTTTGAAGGGAGCGCCGCCATTGCGTGAAGCGGGTGTCTTCTTCGCGACAAAGATCACCACAGATAGCCAGGAGCTGGCTGCGTGTGGCCAGTATTGGGCGCGGTGAAGCCATTTCGTTGACGTATGCGGTTGGAAGAGCGCCGCCATGAGCTAAAAGTGATGAATCACAATAGAAAAGCAACGAAATTAAGTGAAACATACGCAACGTTCAAAAATCTGAAAAACAATGATGATGAAGGCACGTTTCTGTTCATCAAATGATGGGACTTTTCATCAAAAACCAACAGCGCTTGCAGCGGGTGGACCGCAACGTCAACTAACTCAGTCTATTGTATCCCTGTGGTTCACACAATGCTTGTGTCCAATTCGTCAATGTGATCTGGAATATGACCTCAATATTCTTCTCGTTCCGTGCCTGCCACTCAGCGCGCCCAAAGTTCCGAGTGCATTTCGTCATTGCCATGCCAGATAATATTTTCTTGCGTCTCTCCTCTCCGCATGGTTGTTACCGCGAGCCTTCTCACGGCGTGGCGCCATTGAAAATCTATTCTTGAAAATCAGCAAGGCGTAGACTGTGAATTCTGTGGCTACATTTCCCCAAAACCTTCGTTGAATGAATAGTTGTCACTGCTTTTCTCCATGCAGGCAGCTGGCTTCTTGCCAAATTTCCGAAGCATTTATTGATTGATGGTTTTGATTGATTGACTGATTTGAAGACTCGGTTTGAATAACTTATTTGATTGATTGATTGACTGACAGGTGCTTCACTGATTGACTGACTATCTGACTGGTGCTTTATATATGTCCGGCCCATTGCATGATGCCACGCAGTCTGCATGTTCGCCTTGGGTCTCTTTTACGAATGCTCAGTGGGTCAGTGGAGTAAGGCGGCTGTCGTTGGCTTCTTCCCAGGGATGTTCTCTGCATCCAGGTCGCCATTCCGCGCCGCGCGCTGGGTTTGCCGCTGGCGAGACTTGCTGTGACACCAAGCGGGCCAGAACTGCTGTTGGCGGCAACAGAAAAGGCGGTGGACAGTATCAGAGGTGCACTCGAAAGAGCGGAGGATGGGTTGCGCCAAACGCGGCATGGCAGAGCCACTGCCTTGTTGCGCTTTCCCACCAATTGTTGACGGGGCTTTCAGCAATTGACAAACGATGAATTTTTATGCCACTTGTTTAGGGCGATTTTGTTTGCCGTGCGCGAGACATGGCGATAGAGAGACGGCCACCTCCTTGCCTTGTTATCAGAATACTCATGGTACTGATCAGTGCCATCATGATGGGGAGCTGGCAGTACTTTCGGACTGACGCCAGCAAAATCATTGCCATTTCACGTAGTTTTGATTGTGCTCACATGTTGTTAGAATGGGACTACATTGTGTTGCCATGACCACGTTTTTCTTTTCCATTCTTCACCAGTGTAACGGGGGCGCATCGGACTTGAGTCAGTTTTGGTGATGATCAAACCATGGGTCAGCGCCAGGAATGCCCTAACGGGCAGCAATTTATATGCATTGATGCGCCGTATTGAGCAGCCCTAATCCTAACTGGAGGGTTGTTCGTCACCTGACACCCTGGGCACAAATGAAATTGTTGCGTGCAACTCCGCAAGTATGACCCCAATACTCAACGACACGAACCCCATCCTAATGAGGATCGTAACCGATCGGGCCACAGACGTCGGTCGCTGCCCAGCGTTCCACAGCTCCGTGTCCAGCAAGCTTTGCAATATCATGTTGGTTGGTATTGTAAATCGCAACTTCTTCACGCGATGCTTCATTTGATTGAGAAGCGTTTCCCCCCCATACCTGCCGCTCTGTATGACATGTCCATGACCGCAAATTGGGCGGCGCCCCCTGCCGAAGTGCCCGACTTTCCTCTACCGACAAGAGCACAGGCTCTGATGCCTCGCATCCACGCCGCTGGCGTCCGGGCATGCGTGGCTGCGGAGGTCTATCGGATGTACTCGCGGCTGCTGGGAACAGAGCACAGGGAATAGAGAGGGAAGAAAGAAAGAAGGAACGCGACCGGACGGAGAGGGAAATGGCAGGGCGGCGATTGAATTGCGCGCTTCAAGGGGGTCTGGACTTCAGTGGGCCTTTGCAGACCAAGTAGCCGAAGCTGAGACAATGGGCCGCAGGGACCCAGGCGCACTCTCCCAACCCAAAATCCACGTCCTTGGATTGCGCACCACGCATCGATGTGTGAGGCTGCTGGCCATCTCCGCGGGAACCGTTGCTCGTTACGCGATGCTCAAGATCCTATACACGGTCTCTCCCAGCAATCACATTTAGCGTGCATCAATCAGCCCCTGTGTACACATTATCGTCACGGATGCGCTGCAAATGCCCAAACGCGCTGTTGGTTACTATTTTTTTTCTGCCACAGAGAAATTGTTCTTTTTTGCGACAGTGGAAAAACTGTTCTTTTTTGCGACAGCGTTGTTCCTTTTTGCGGGCACCAAGATGGAGTCAAATGGCCCACGCAGATTTTAGTAAATGTGTCGCCTCCCTTGAAAGATCGACGCCGCAACGGCCAACCACGACCCGCCGTCCCTGGCGGCTCCGCGTCGCCCGCGGTCAGGATGGTCAACCTGAGGCTGCAAAAGCGGCTTGCCGCCGACATACTCTCCTGCGGCAAAAAGAAAGTATGGCTGGACCCCAACGAGGTCAACGAAATCTCGATGGCCAACTCCAGTGGGTGGATCAGTCGCTGGGCGCAGGCCCTGGCGCCCCGGGCAATCGCTGCGGCGTGCCGAGCGGCGCAATGGCTCCTCTGAAGCGCCACGCGCCGAAGGATGCCGTGCGGATCGCATCGTTGAAAGTACCGGCTCGAGTCGTTGAATCTCGAGACCAACCCCTTGCGCTGATTTGGAATTTTCGTTCACACGAGCCATGCCGGACCACCACCACTGCTGCTTGTGTGTGTGTGCGTGGGGTGAGGTGGTGTGGTGTGGTGTGTGTGTGGGGTGTGTGTGTGTGTGTGTGGTGGTGGGGTGGGGTGGGGTGGGGTGGGGGTGAGCTGGCAGGTGGTAGGCAATCCTCAAAGAAATTGCTGCCCGCCCAGGGGAGCGCCAAAGGTGCTGTTAGGATTCATTCGTTGAAACTCCCGGCTCGAGTCGTTGAATTTCGAAATCAACCCCTGCGCTGATAACTGTATTTCCTTGCTTTTCTTATTTATTTTGTTTCCTTATATTTTTCTTATTACATTTCCCTCATTCACAACATTCACACAAACAATGTCGCACCGCCACCACTGCTGCTTGTAAGGGAGAGGCGCGGAGTGCTGGGCTATCCTCAAAGAAGTTGCCGCTTGCGTAGCGTGGCGCCGGTGGACGCGGCTTGGCCTGAGTCTTTTGCTGTGCTGAATATTTTACCCTATTCTACACTCCAACCACTGCTGTTTGGTGGGGTGGAGTTGGGGGAAGTGGTATAAGATTTGCTACACAGAGAAAAGGGAACAGCTCATACACAGGGCACCCCTCATGAGCAAGTGCAGGCAAGACTCTTTCCAAGCTGTGGGAAGATGATGCAGAGTCCCCGTTGTGAAATTATCAGCACACAACACCAGCAACAAAGGCAAGAAACGGGGGAAAGTGCAATGCTTAATCCTCATAAAATTTGCAGCCTGCACAGCATGGTGTGGCAGTGACTGCCTGAAAACCAGCGCCTGACGCGGTTGGCGTGGTGTGCGGCGGGCAGGGCAGAACATCCGGAAGCTTGTGAAGGATGGCTTCATCATCAAGAAGCCCCAGGTAATCCACTCGCGGGCGCGTGCACGCAGGAGGAAGGAGGCCAAGGTGAAGGGCAGGCACACAGGATACGGTGAGTGATCTGGGCCCCTCCCTACCTGATGTGCCTGAGCATGGACTTTGGTGCCATAAGCTGGAATTGGGAATGCATGTTGGGAGTGAGGGGCCTTCACCACATGTCAGCTTGCAAGCACAAGTGCCATTTTGAACCGTTGCGTTCGAGCCATGTGCACACAGCCACCCCCCACACCTGCCTGGTATGCTTGTGCATGCCCCATTGACCTCCATCCGGCATCCAGTGACAGTGCGTGAATCTGTCAGCTTCCAGCTGTTCCCTTTCCCTTATTGCTTCTGGTGTCTATTGTTCTCTGTGTTGAGGACTGTTTGTGGCATTCATGAGTGCATTGAGAAGGTTTTAGGGAGTGTCTGTGTATGAGAGTGTGAGTTATGGGATTGCCGTGTGCCCTTCAATTGCTTGGGATGGTGCTGGAGAGTGTTGAAGGCAATATGTGGATGGCATTGTTCGGCCTACCGATTCGGGAGGGATGGGCAGACCGATGGGAGAGATTGGCATTAGGACGTTGAGGGGGTGAAAGTGGGCAAGGGAGTGTGCTTGATTCAACTAACTGCGTTTCTTGGATGGAGCACGCCATTTTGGCCTGCCTTTGGCTTTTCGCCCTGCTGCCTTATGCCACTTTGTGGAGCTATGCGATTGGGGAGTTGGGGGCAAACATTTTGGTGGCTGTTGCATTACCAACTTCCTGCTTCGTGCAAGGGCTTCAGTTGTCTTGTGGTGTGGACAGACTGTGGTCTGCAGATGTTCGTGACAGTGCTGTGTTTCCTTCTTGGAGGCTCCGGTCAATAAATGTCAATCTTGCAAGTAAAGCTGCCAGGTCCAAAAGGGCCGCATCGAGACGCAAGATTTGTGGCAGTTTGACATGTTGAGGTGTGTGGGGATAGGTAAGCGCAAGGGTACCCGGGAGGCCCGAATGTCGACCAAGACTCTGTGGATTCGACGTCTGCGTGTGCTTCGGCGGTTGCTGAAGAAGTACCGCAACTCAAAGAAGATCGACAAGCATCTCTACCACGAACTGTACATGAAAGTAAGTCCCCCTTTGTTGTCCAGTTGTTGCATCTGGTTCACAACGTGCAACAAGTTGCAGCTGGGCAAAGACACTTTCCCATAAGGCGAAGGAAATAGCAAAGATGATGAAGAGCTTTGCTGTGTTGGTACTGCTCCAACATACTCACTCTGTAGCTGCAGAGAGCCTTAAGATGCAATGTCACTGTGCGACAAAAGGCAGAGCAGCAAGGCACCCATCGCCATATCTTGGTCTCATGGCTGTTGTGTTGCTCCGTTTTGACTTGCAGGTGAAGGGAAACGTGTTCAAGAACAAGCGAGTGCTTATGGATGCCATCCACAAGCAGAAGGCTGAGAAGACTCGCGAGAAGGCGATTGCTGATCAGTTCGAAGCCAGGAGGGCCAAGAACAAGGCAACTCGGGAGCGGAAGGACGCAAGGAGGGCTGAAAGGCTTGCATCGGTACGTCATAACAACCAAGTGGTTTGCAACTGCAGTCCAGTGTAGCTCATGGTACAAAATTAAACCAAGAATTTTGAATGCAACTGTTGGATTTAGAGCTCAAGAGTTCAGTTAGCATGTGGATGCTTCATGCTGCTCATCATGACAGTGTGCTGCGCATACCAACTGGATCAACAGCATTCCTTGCAGCTTCCCAACACACTTGCAGTGAAGCCCAGAAGGATGTCGGCTGTGGCATAGATGCCTGAGCAGTCAAGCTGGCCCTCTTGACAGCGGCCATGTGATTTGAGTTATGAGCTCAAGCTGTTCAATTGAGCACCCACCAACTTCAAGGTGCAACGGTTTATCCCTATGCTGCATGCGTACCGTTTGTAGCAGCGGTTTTTTGGATCTCCAACAGATCTGTGCTGTGCTACAGGGTATGCATCTGGAGCAAGCACAAGCAAAGGCAGCAGCAGCGAAAAAGACCTGATCAAGTCATGAAACCGTGGATGGAGTGGAACCACTGCAAGTGGGACGAGAACGCTGTCAGATACTTCTGTCTTGTAACTCTATGGGCGACCATCTCTGAGGTGCAGTTGGTCCCACAGATGCTGCTAATGACACAACATCACATCAGAGAATTTGCAGAGCCGAATTGTGTTGGCTTGAGCCTGATGAGGCTCTTCTCGCAGTGGTGCAGCAGTATTTGCGCTGCCTGGGCGGCAGCAGAATCGCGGCGGAAGACTGAAAAGGTCTTCACAAATTACAGTTATCAAAACGCGTCAAAAGCACTGCCCATTCACTATCATTCATTATCAATCGCCATTACAAAGGTCCACTTTTGGGCCCCACTTCTTTCTGTCTCCCTTCCCAATTGCGATCGTTGGAAATAAAACCCCGACTATCCACAGTCAATCGGATATGCACACAACCTGGCCGTTCGTCAAGAGCCTGCTGCGAGCTCCCTCTCCGAGCATCCCACAAAGTTGCGTATCAGCGGGCCCAGGAGGCGTCCCAGCTTCTGGTACCCCTGCGCGGACATGTGCAGCCCGTCGCCCTCCCAGTCTCCTGTGTCGTCCGAGAACGGGATTGGGAAGTCGAGGTACAGCACCCGGCCAGACGTCTCGCTCGAGGAGGCCCAGTCCTGCAGCCAGGTGTTCACGGCGGCGCGGTAGCGCTGCATGGACTCGCTGGACAGCTGAACGCGGCCCTCTGGGATGCCGATGGCCACAGTCTTCGCGCCGTGCCTGGCACACCCAAAGTCATGTGTGCTATGTGTTCCCAAGAGCATGGCAACAAAAGATATGAGTAAAGAATTAAGCGTTGAATGCAAATGCACTGTGCTTGCACATTCTGGGGTACGTCAGGCTCTCTTCACAACTTTAAGTGCCCTCTCCGAAACCTTGTGAGGTTGCCCTCGCCTGCTGCACTTGCACCAGTTTCCTTCACTTCAATTTTCTCGTTTTCTCTTCTGTGTCAAGAGAAAGACAGTGAATGTACCTGTTTCTGTTTATGGACAGATCCCCGCCTATCCCTTCCGTGCGGACGGGAGTGTGACCTGGCTCCTGAATGTGATGCAGTGCTTCATCAGAGGAAAACAATCCCCTTTCCCATTCGAGTGTTGAGATTTGAGGTTGTGGACCCAGGCCGAAATTTTCTACGGTGAATGGAGGCATAGATGTAACTCACAGGTGTATGTTATTTCATCCTTTGCAATTCCTATTTGCGGGGGACATTTTTACATTACATTTTCGTGCAATCTACCGGAAAAATGAATAAAAAAATGCATACCGTCCAGCCTCAGGTCCGCCGGGGTGGTGGGTCGTTGCGTGACCGGCGGAGGTGTGCCCTTCGAACGAAAGCAAGACACATGCCGCGCAGTGGGCACCCTCCTCTGCAAGCCTTTGTCTGCGAGGCGTCCTTCGTGGCGCGCAGCGAAAGGGTCAGCAGCGCGACTTGCAAGACACCGAGCCAGCCGTTGACACTGCGGACGTCCGGCCACCCTACCCCGCACGCAATGCACGCAATGATACTCTTGCCCTGGAATGCCTGCCTGCATCCCTGCTGCTTATCGTGCACTTGAGCAGAGCATGGAAGGCCGCCTGGGGGCGTCGTCCTGGGATTCGAGTGTCGGAGCTTTGTCTCTCCCCAGTGGGGTTTGGACTTCATCAGCTCGGATCAGCTACCGAGCAGACGCCGCCCCAACCTCCTGTGGCGCGTCGGCCATCCACCGCACGGTGAGACTGCGGGCTTGCACGACGGCGGCGGCGGGTCTGGGAGATGGTCAAACCCCGCCGCAGTCATCGCGCAGCCCCGCAGTTCGGCTCCGCAGCGCCCCATTGCAACATCCAATCCCACCGTGATCCGAAGACGCCCGAAGCCACCCTGCCCCTGAGCGGCCGCACATCGTCGGACAGAAGGCGCTGGCCTCCCGCCCGGGGTACTTCTGGCACGGGAAGGCGGCTTGCCACTTCCCCATCATTTCACACGCGTTGCCATTCCATCAATGCCCATGGCAACTATAGGAAATGCCTGCCAACGGTGGGATTGGTATGGACACTTCCCCCACCTGGGACCCGCCACTTTCACGCACCCGGCCCCCTCGCCTGCGCCCACCGCACCCCGTCCCAGCACCCCTGCCACGCAGCCTTGCGCCCGAGCCAGACCCAGCTGGTTCAAATCTCCCCATCCGCAACGCCCCATCCCATCCCTTCCCCCCCCCTCCCCGCCCCCTCCCACCCCACCTCGGCAGGCTCAATATCATCTTCTCGCAGCGCGGAAAAGAGTCTCGCGTGCACTTGCTCAGGAGGGTGCGACCTCTGTATGAATCGTTTTTCTCCTCTTTTGCAAAAATCCTCACCCACCTGTGGCACACTTCGTGCAAGGTCTTCAGGTTGGCCTTCGCCAGCTCCAGCCCCGTGTACACGATGTCGTTGGTGCCCGCCAGCAGAATCGCGACGCCGTACCCCCCGGCCTCCGCCATCAGGCGACCCAGCCCGCATCCCTCCCTCCCCGTCACGTCCTCAACGCTCTCCGCATCCAAGTCCCGCACCATCTCCGTCGTGGTCCAGCCGCTGAGACCCACGGCGGCCACCTGGACACCCGGGCCCAGGCACGCCTGCAGGGCCTGCGCGTAGGGCTTAAAGTACAGGCCGCACATGTGGTAGCCCGCCGTGAGGGAGTCCCCGTAGGCCAGGATCTTTACCGGCGCCGATTGGGGGCCGAAGGTGGCGGGGAGGGCCATGGTGGGTCCACAGATGCCGCTAGGGGGTGAGGGGCGCGAATTGAAGGGATCGAAGGGGCAGAATCGGTGGCGATCTTTGGCGACGGGAGGAAAGGCGGAGCCAATCTGAGGCCGGCGGGCGATGGACTTTGAGCCTCGCAAAGCGCTGTGGCTTAGCCAAAGCGCACAAACCACAACTCACGGATGCATACCCGGTTTTGGAAGGGGGGGGGGGGGATTGGAGAGCCTGTGGCAACAGTTTGGAACGGGAGGAGCGGCCGGGGCGGTCTGAGGGGGGAGGTAGGTGGGCTCCGTATGCGTCGGCGGGGACGAAGTGTTGGGAGGCTGAAGGAGGCCGCGGCTGTTAACCTGGGAACACCTCCTTCGGGGACTTTATCGGTGGGCGGACACCCTGCACGGGATTAGTGATGCGCTCTGGGGGGTGCTCGGAATGCCGTCGTGGGGTCGCAGGGGGTGGGGGATGGTCATGCATCGGGCACATCGCGCAATGGGGCGCACTGGGGGGCAGCCGCCGGGTAGTTGTGCGACGCTGGGCGGCAAGTGTGAGGGCAGCCGGGCCGCAAAACAGGCGCAGAAACCGCCGTGCGGGAGGCGCTTTGTTCTCGCGCTTTTTTGCGCGTTTGTTTGCGTGCTCGCCGCGTGCCCCAAGGCCTTTTCCGCGATCAAAAGCGGACGCCAGCCACCCTGAGGGGAGAGAATCTGCCAATTTGGGCGAGGCGCGTACGTTGGAGGGCGCAAAGTAGGCACAGCAGTCGCCGTGCGGGAGGCGCTTTGTTTGCGCATTTGTTCGAGCGTTTGGGGCCGGCAACAAGGCCTTTTCTCCGATCAGAAGCGGACGCCAGCCACCTCGAGCGGAGAAATCTGACAATTTGGGCGAGGCGCGCGTTGGAGGGGATTCAGAGCTCAGATGGGGAAGGGCCGGGACAAGAGGAAGAAGCAGCGGGGGTCAATCACGGCGGGCAGGGGCGCCGACAAGACGCAGAGGAAGACGGAAAAGAACGAGGGCAAGAAGCAGAGACGGAGCGATCGGCGGGCGGAGGACGACGACATCGATGCCATACTGGAGAGGCTGAGGCTGGATGACGCCGCCAAGACGAGGGTCACGGTGGAGGAGAACTGCGCGGCGCCGGAGCCCAGGGTGTACGCTACGTACACGGCCGTGCAATCGGAGGTGGGCGCGTGTCCCCGGCGAGAATCCGTGGATTGCATTTGCCACCCGGGGGCCAACGTGGATGGCTTGCACTATTGACGAATGACGGGCAAGTATGCGTCCAAAGATCTGCCTGTTTTGCACGTGCGTTGAAAAGTCTGCCCCTCACCCGCCCGCAGTGCCGTGCGCGGCTTTGATGGACGCACACGGCGTTCGAACTCTGGAAACTGAGTGAGGGATGGGGCTGATAGTCGTTCTCGATTCTGGGAGTTGGGTTCATCATTTTCTGCATCTCCAAGCAGTTTGCTGTCTAGTTTCTGCCATGCGGCTGTCTTGTGTTGGGGCCTCGCCTGGGCCAAACCATCATGCTGACAGGGGAGCACTGGGTGTTTCCCCTGCGCTTGCGCACGGGGGGCACTGCATCTTCTGTTGCAACGCTTCTTCACTGCTTCCTTGGAATAGATTTCCGGGAAAATACTCGCTCAGGAGGGGTACAGTCCATTTTATGGCACATGTTCCTTCCTGTGTAAGTATGCAATCTCCATATGCTGTATTTGTGCAGCGTGGCAACAATGTCGTGATCTTTGGTGGCGAATGTGAAGATTTGGACACCGGGCGCATGCGGATGTACAATGACCTCTACATTTATAAATGTGACAAGGACCGCTGGACAAGGATAACTAGCCCCAACAGGTGAGTGGAGAAAATCTTGACCCTGTGTGCAAATTCCCTTGTCGATTTGCACTCGATCAATAGTGACCAAACGAGGCCCCTACATCGTGCAGGCTATGACAGATGATGTGGAGTCATAGTGGTCACTTTGGCACTGACTATAATGAGTGTTCTGTGTGGCGCACATAGATGTTGTGCTGCTAGTTCATAACTCCACCCCAAGCATTGGATTGCGGCAACTATTCTCTTGCTGTGCATCCTTCTCTGTGTTGCATCCCGTTCCTGCCGCGCCCAAGAAACTACTGATAAGGCATCTGTTGGATTCACTGCCATAGAATTGAAGTTGAAGCGGGAAGAGGAAACCACATGTGTGACATGATCCCTTTCTGCGGGAAAGGCAATCCTTGGCAGTTGATGGCATCACTGCCAATGGGATTGGACTGTGCAAACTGCTGCATGGCCCCGCATTGACTTGTTGGCAATGGAGACATTCTGTGCAATGCAAGTTTGCGGTCATGTCTGGGGAGTTGGTGCACAATCCCAGTGGTGGATGTGCTCCGCTCTTTGTCCATTTAGTTGAACATGCTGTGTAAGAAACCTGGGTGGCTTTCTAGCATCAACACACACTTCCAATCTCGGTCAGCAACCAAAGATGACATTGAAACAGTGATTGGCAAAACAAGCCTGGGCTACCGTTTGGAAGGTTTTGTTGCGTGGATGTAATCCTGTTGGCAGGCAGTGCTGAACACCTTACGGGTGAGTGGGTGGAGCCGTGAGTGGTTCCAGAATCTGGAATCCAGATGAATGCAAACGATGAATTCATCCCTTGTCAGGAAAACTTCGGAGGTTATTGTGCCTGAAGTAGCCTATTTGGCTAATTGAATTGGCACTACTTGGCCTATAACATTATGTTTGTGTTCTTTAATGTACCATATTTACTGTATTGGCCTGTATTCTCTGTGATGCTCATGCAGCTCATCATTATGGCTGAGCCCATTGTGCCACACGCTCAGCAGTGCTTGCCTGAACACTGCATGGGGACGAAAGGGCAGGTCAGAACGAGGGAAGGGACATGATGCCATGGCCTTTGTGCTGTGATGCTGCAGCCCTCCCCCAAGGAGTGGACACCAAACTGTAGTGCACAAGAAGTTCCTGTACATGTTTGGTGGCGAGTTCACCTCGCCGCGTCAGGAACGGTTCCACCACTACAGGGATCTGTGGAGATTCAACCTTGAGGCCTCCACATGGGAGTCCCTGCCAATGCGGCGGGGCCCAACTGCAAGGTCGGGTCATCGGATGGCCGTGTACAAGAACAAGATTTACCTGTTTGGTGGATTCTACGATACTGGCAGGGACGAAATGAGGTATAGGATGTGTGTGGTATGTACCTACCATGTGTCAAACCCGTGGATCATCACACATTGGAAACCATGCAGCGAAGAACTTCTTTTCTGTGGGGTGTTTGGTTTGCGATGTCCAGCGGGTTGTGTCTTGCATCTGCTCGCGGCGTCCAAGGATGGAATCTTGTCAGTTGCCATGTCTCTGTGGCTCAGCCAATTGGCAGTGCCTGTGACCGTTTACCAGTGGACAGCAATTGCGACTGATATGGAATGCAGGATTTGCAATTGAGGAAAGCTCCAGACATCGTGTCAAAATGCTAGATGCAGGGTCGTCAAGTTTTTCGTCAAACGAAATCCATGGGGAACATTTGCGTCTGTACAGAAGATTCCAGTTGCCATTCACGAGGTCATCGCCATGGTGTCATCTCTTGTCACGATCCACCGGACAACTTCATCAAACACCTTATACGTTGCTTTTTTTGGAGCTTGCAAATAGTTTCTCTTTTGGGAATAAGGATACAGGCACGAGTACGTACTCACATACATAAAGCACATATACATTGTGCATACGAGTACGTATACGTTGTAGTACATGGTTGCACAAAACTTTCCTGCGAGTTCCTGGATCTGGCACGGGAAAATATAGCCTACTAGAAAGGTTCCCAAGCGATGTTCTTTTCCTGAGTCGAGGCCTGAAAACGAGTGCAGCTGCATGCGTGGGGGCATGCAGGTACCACAACGACCTGTGGGTGCTGGATTTGGAGGAGGTTCAATGGACGCCCGTGGCGCAGGCCACAAACCATGGCCCGTGCCCCAGAGGCGGCTGCCAGGTGATTGTCTTCGAGGACGTGCTGTATCTGTACGGTGGCTACAGCAAGTACAAAGACGACGAGGATGCCGAGATGGAGCACGGGGTGGTGCACGACGACATGTGGGCGCTCGACCTCAAGACACACAAGGTTGGAGTTAGCGCCCTTTCGACCACAGCTGCAAAGTACAGTGCAGCAGTGAGCCTCACAGCACTTCTGCTAAAAAGCTGTGTTCGTTGTTGGTGTTGTTGCTCCAAATGCACGGAACTGGACGCTGAATGGGATGGGTGCCCCCCGCCTCACGGTGGTGAATCTCCGATTTCAGCGAAACTGGAACCTTGTGGAAGGAGGGTGATGCCAATGGGAAGTCCGTGAATGTACTAGCATATGTGCTTCCGACGTGTAGCGCTGTTCGTGCACATAAAAGCACCTGAATATGCCACCCACGTTATCGATTAGGCCCCTTGGTACGTCGATTGTTCAGCGACCGAAATCCCCATGGTTCATGTTTGTTATTTACTTGCAAGTACTTCACAAGCGTTTATTTGTTCATTTATTTATTTATTCATTTGTCCATTTGTTTATTTATGTATTTACTCGTTCTTTTACTTATTTACTTATCTATTTATTTGTTTGTTTTGTTTATTTTCTTATTTATTTACTCAGGGCATGAAAAATGTACGAAGGCCCCCAAAACTGAAAATCCTGGAAAGACCCCAAAATGACCTTCACGATGTCCACAAATGAAGGGCGTCCAACATTTGTGCCCCTGCCGCAGTGGGAGAAGGTAAAGAAGGCGGGCATGGCCCCAGGGGCCCGCTCGGGCTTCGGCTGGGTGCCCCACAAGCGCAAGGCCGTCCTGTTCGGCGGCGTCACGGACAATGAGGCGCGCCTGGGGGAGGTCATGGCGTCGGAGTTTCACAGCGAGCTGTACCAGTTCAACTTCGACAGGCGGCGGTGGTTCCCGGTCACAATGCGGAGTCCGGCCGGCAAAGGGAAGAGACCGGTCGACGGTGCTGGGAAACCGAGGGGGGAGGAGGTGGGGAAGGGAGCGGGGGAGGCAGGGAGCTCAGGTAAGGACAATGACGTGGGCATTTTGATTCTGTGGTCTGTTTTTCAGTGTTCTGTATTCTGTATTCTGGATTCCGTGCTCTTTCTCTCTTACTTTCCTCTTAATTTTTCTGCTTGTTTGGGTTTTTGTTCGTGTCTGTGTGCGTTCGTCATTCGCAAATACATGAAAGCCAGCTGGTCTTGGGTCCGATCCTGTTGACTTCCGATCGCTTCTCCGTGCTTCGGAGGGTGGGTCAGGGGTTGGGAGACGAAGCCAAGGACGGTGCTCAGACGTGCTCGGCCATCGCGTTGGAGCTTGCGGCACTGCGCTCAACAGGACTGACTGCGCTGATTGCGTTGACTACGTTGGTTGTGTTGAACTCGTCGACTGCGTTGGCCGGGCTGAGCGTCACTCCCTGTCGGGCAGCCTGGGGGCAGACGCAGTACTTGGCAGTGTTTTGCTGTGAACGCTCCAATCTGGCCGGGGCTCCGTTGAGGGCGCGGGCGGTGCTCCTCGCCCACGCAGCGCCCTGGCGACGGCTCGGCTTCTGCTGATATATACTGTGATATACTTTGGTATATTTCTGATAGCTTCTTCTTCTGATCCGCCAAGCCACGGACGACGGGAGCACCGACACCATCTTGTACGGTGTCGAAAGCGTGTCGGCCGGTGTCGACAGGATGACGTCACGGCTGTGTCGTCACACGCATCGATGCATGTGTGCACGTGTGCAGTGTCGATGCACCTACCGGATATCCCACACTTCCTGCGTGAATATTGCACTGTTTTCCTCTACTACAAGCGCAATAGCGGCTCTGTTTCCGCTACTATCAATGCATGTGTGCTGTGTCGATGCACCTGCGGGATACCCAACTTTTGCCGCGTACATATTGCACTTTTTCCGCTATTGCAGCATGTCCCTTCTTTCGTGCACGGCGACAATCTCCTTCACTTGATGAAGAGGAAATGAGAGCTGAACAATAGACAAGGGAAGGGCGCATTATATGAAGGGCAGCCTGCTGTACCGGATGGGTACCGGGTGAATGGTCAATGCGCAGCTGGCGGAACAATTGCCGATGCAACGCTCTCTGCCCAGCGTTCTGTAGGAGCGATTGGGGAACAACCGATATAGAAACCTTGTTGCCAGGCTGCCCGGGACATCCAGGGAGTGCACGCTGCCGGCATTAAGCGGAGTCTAAACGCACCTGACGCGCTGCCCAGTACAGTAAGCTGCGATTCAGAGAGGTCAGTTTGCCCAATGTCACAAGCAAGGGCAGGAGGCGAGTCGTCTGGTTCTTCACATTTATTGTCATTTTGTCGTCCATTAGAGATGTGCAGGTTAACTATATATAATTGATTGCACTTGTAGTACAGCCGTCAAGACGGCGTCCCACGTCATGTACCCTCGCAAAAGCGGGCATCGAACGGACAGGTACTGAGTCAGTACCTGGTACAGTACAACTGACCCACGTTGGCGAAAAAGTTGACCACATCTTACAAAAGCCGAGCCAGCGTCGCGCCCGTGCGCCGCGGCCTCTCGTTCCTGAATCAATCACTTGCGCGCCACCAACTGTTCAGAATCCCGCGACAGGGCTCTCGAGATTGTGCAGGAATTGTACTGCGCAGTGCGGCAAAGTGCGGTACGGTACATAGCGATGCTTGCGGCGGCACTGCGCTGCGGGGGCCAGCTTGTGCTGCGGGGTACAAATCGTACATCCGTGGGACGCAGGGTGCGCAATTGCGCTTCGCCCGGCGATTCTGGCTCGCGTCGTGCTCCAACAACAGGCCCAGTGCTGGGCGCCCCTCCTTCGCTCATCCGGCTGCAATGTTGGCCACCTGCGCCCGTCCTGCGCCTGAGTTCGCGCCGTCGGCTTTCTGGGAGCGGCTGGCAGGTCCCTCGGGGGGTGCACGAATTCGCGATTGAGTGGCTGCTTGCGCAATTTCGGGAAGAAAAGCATGTGCGCGGAGTTGCACTTGATTGCTTTTCGCACCCCCGTGGGCAGGATGATCTGCGCAGCTGACCAGCGGCACTGTCAGGTTCCTGCCAGGTTCCTTGTTGGAATCAAAAGAAAGGCGCCAATCACTCCTGTTGCTTAACTGGTATTTTCATTTTCTGGCAATCGTCCCCATCGCTTCTCACTGCTCCGTCAGTTCCACAATGGTTGTTATTAAATTTCCGCAGCACTATTGTGATATTATAGATCCACAGCCGTGAAGGAAAAAAGCACTCGACCGTGATGATAGATTTGAGTACTTTGGCAAATGTTCTCAAGAACCGGCGCTGCTTCGAAGTTCAAGATAGCCAAAGATGGCGGTCGAATTGAATTGAGAATCTTCATTTTACCTGACCCTTTTTGTTTTCTAGACTGCCCAGAGACTGCGGCCACGGCTTCCTGCGATTCAAAAGCAGCAGACCGCAGGGTGCACAACGCGGTTGTCAAGATTCAATCCAGGCAAGTGGATGTGCGTCAAAACACTCCCATGCAATGACCACTGCTCGCATTTCGTGCACGTAACCGTCAGCGTGACGCCTCGCAGTAACTACAGAGTCTGTTTGATTTTCCATTGATGTAAGTTGACACTGCATTGGATGGAGTCTTGCTTGAAAGACCGCTTGGCCGCTTGTAAGGCACAACGGCGCGATGACGAATTCGTTCCATAGGACGCTTCCGCCGAGGCAAGCTTCATAGCGCCGGCCAGCACTGCATGCCTTCGCGCCCTCTTGCGGCACATCGATATACGTGGCGCATCAATAGAGTGCATGTAGCCACATGTCTCGCTCAGGAATGTGCACTTGTCCGCTCGCACTCGCTTGGCCAGGGCCAGCGCGGGCCCGCGCTGTGGGCTGAATGAGGCATGCTAAGATGCACCAGCTTGAGCAATTGCGACTTGACCATTGTTCCACAAAAGGCCGCAATATGTCGCACAGCGTCCAACGCCGAACGGCGTTGTTTAACGATCGCCGGAGAGGAAAGCGCATCGAATTGTGAAGTCGAACGCTGGACCAATGCGCAGATGTTCTCGTAAGAATTTCATGACGCCCGCTACGAACAAAGCATCAAATGACACATCATATACATCATATTCAACGAATATGATGACATCACATTTGGCATCATTAATACGACAAAACCCCACATTTTTTGTGACATTACATTTCACACGCTCAACAGATACAGGGGCTACGTCGTGAGAAAGGCTTACAAGCTGTACAGAATCGGCGGGGTGGTCTCCGAGGTGCTGTACTCGCCCGCCGCCTACGGCGTGGACCTGTCCTCAAGGAACGCCCCGAAGCCGCGCGCGCGCATCGGCGCTGGCATGGCGGTGCTGCGCAACACGCTGTGGCTCTTCGGTGGCGTGGTGGAGGTGGGGGACCGTGACGTCACTTTGGATGACGTGTGGGCGCTGGACTTGGGGAAGCTGGACGGATGGAGGTGCCTGAGGGAGAACAGCGCGGAGGAGCAGGCGTTCCAGGAGTCAGATGGGGGGAGCGGGTCGGGCTCTGAGGATTCGGAGGAATGCGGTGAATGAAGCTTTTGTGTCTGAAGTTTGTCTAGGACATGGCATTTCTAAACTGTTGCATAACGTTTTTCGGTTAGCTGTTGGCGGAGATGGGCTGTTGGTTGTTTGATAATCGTTGTTGTCGCACAGTCGGTCTTTCAGCGACCAGGCTGGTCGTTGAATGGTGGTCTGCGGTCGGTGGTCGGTGGCTGCTGGTGGCTGCACGTCAACTCCTTCTGGGCCGCTCGTTTGACCGACGTGACGTGCCCGTGTGCGAAAGCGACCCAGCTTTGACTCCATAGCGTTTCCGAACAGCACAGGGGAAAGGGCTCGGGCCGCTGCTGGTCACTCGTCGGCTCCCCACCTTACGCTGTGATGCCGTGCAAGGCCCTTGATGGGAACACGCATGTATGCACTGCATGCGCTGCAGGAAATGGCATCAGAAACGGTTAAGGCACGAGTATGTCCGTTTAAGAGGAGGGCACACCACTGGTACATGATATTCAGCGATTTAACAGGATTTATGCTCGAAAATGTATTGCATGAGGTGGCTATTTGCAAGGCACACTGTTGGGATGGCCAAAATATGTGGCTACCACCACAAGACTCATCCTGGCCCATGCAAGGCACATGCAGTGCAGCACTAACAATCGCGTGTGCCCAACACAATATTGCGTCAACGACGCCATGCTAGCCCGAAATAGGCGAATGTTTGGGACTGGTATGCGGAGGGTGCCAGATAGTGTAACTTCTCTCTCACCACCTTTGGGGGCAAGCATCTGAAGCAGTAGCCTGGCTTCAATCTAGCACTGTCGAGCCCCGCTACGTGCACGATTCAACGGCAACTTTCCAGCAAGCGTGCTCATCGCAATTTTGAGGATTGTTGACTGATGACACGTTGATAATCTGTCATTGCGCCATCAGACAAGGGCGAGTATGAAAACCTGCTCTCCTTCCCAACCCGCCAGAATACGCTGCAAACGGCGGCCTGGTGAAATTGCAACAGGGCCAGTGCCGTGGCCTATTTGATTCCACACTTAGGCATGCGCTGCGCATGTGGCAGGTTTGCCTGTTTGAGGCAGATGCAGAGTTTCGGTGCCGCGAAATTCAGCACTTTGGGCCCAGGCGACAGGCACCCGGCGAGCTCAACCCTTCGCGCGACATGTTGCCCTGCACAGGCTCACGCACCTTTTATGGCCTCGAGTATCGAAGTACACATGCCCGGCACATGCTGCGTGTGGCACAGCCAACGCTCGAGGCATGGGAATTTATATCGGGAGGCGGCTGCGGACGAAGCAAGCGTGGCAATTTGGCATCGCCAAACCTCGATCAAGGCTTTGCAAAGCCTTGGTTGCGTGCCAGCCCCGGCGGACAGACCGAAGAGAGCCACAGGTGGGCGCATCGCAACGGAGGGTGCTGCCTTCCACCGCCCTCGACCGCCAATGAATTCACAGATTCCGCTTGGGACAATCCAGGAAATCGAACAGAGGGGGGTGGGGGAAGAAAGGGGGAAGAGGGAGGGGGGAGGGAGCGGAGATATCGTTGATGCTCCCTTCGATGGCAGCCTAGGCCCAGGAAGTGACGCATCCTGGTCGGCCCAAAGATGGCGACTGTTGTGTTCGAGGAACTCAGAGCAGATCGGGTCGTGGCGCGCACTGGCGTCCTTGCCGCGTGGCGCGTGGCCATTCGTCGAGGCACGTCGGGATGGTCCCTCCACGGGTGCCTGAGTTAAAAGCCGCCTTGCGCAGTGACCGGCGCCAAAGCCGCGGCTTGGATTCGCGCCCAGGCCCTCCCTGTCGTCAACTGGCGACGGGCGAAGAGAGACTGGACTCTCTTCGGCACTCACCTTCGATCTGTCCATTATTGATCCATTTGGGATCTATGTTTGATCGATCTATATTTCATAGTCATTTTCGATATCCATTATCGACAAGCCATTTGGGACTGGGCGTAAGAAAGCGTCCCGAATGCCCCATGTTCGGAACGCCCTTGCCTTGGCCGCGAAACTGGCTCCCACTACCCGGCTTATCGGCGGCAGTGGGCACCGGGCCCCAGACGGCTGTACTGAGCATACAGTACTGGGCAAATGCGTCGTTGACTTCGCTGCTAAAGTACTGCAGTAACGCAACCCATGCCCGACAGGCTGTGTCGGGGAGTTGCGCGACGGGACAGAGCACCGCATATCTGGCACCGTATCTGGATCGATCCGCACTGAGCGGTATCGACAGCCCGCCAGCTGTCCGCGCACATTCCGTGATTCACACTTTTCGGCCCCCGCGGACCGGGGCGCGCCCTTTTCCGGTCCCCCGGAGCCGCCCCCCGGCACCGCAACAGTGTCGGTATCAGAACCGTCGTTCCGAAACCGTCTCGGGCACCGTCTCGGCAGCTTCCGCGCACGGCCGCTCAGCAACCGGGCCCCTTCCCTCTCTCCGCCCCCACCGGGTCAGCGACAATTTGGCAAAGTGACATGCTGGCCGAATGTCGTGACCGCATTTGAGGCCGGTCGCCAGTCCACCCACCCCGCCTGCCTCCGCGCCTCCCACCCGCAGCCTCCGGCCACCGCAAGCCCCCACCCCCCGCCGCCACTTCTCCAGGCCTCCCCCCAAGGGCAAAGGCTCGCCAGTCGGGCAATCGGGGAGGCGATCGAGGAGGCGATCGAGGCGGGGCTTCGCGAGCAATGTCCCTCGCCTTTCTGTCGCCAAGGTCCACCAGGCTGCCGTCGGGCAACGCCCGCCACCTGGCCTTCGAGCACCACCGCGCGCTGAGCCACTCTTTCGCCGAAACCCCATCCGCCTGCGCCCTTGCCGGCCACGATGCGGCCTCATTGCTCGGATACTCAACAAGGTGCCTGGCCGGGACCAAGGGACCCGGCCACCTGCTGGCGACATCCGATACGGGGCTGCTCGGGGCATCGGCGAGCCACGGGCCCGTCTCTATCGGCGGTGCTTCCGGAATCTTCGCGCGATCTTCGACCGTGCTGGCCGGCATGATGCCGCAGAGGTTCCCCAAGCGGTTCGGCGGGGCGAAGGGCGGCGGCAGAGCGGCGGCGCTGAAGGCCGATTGGCTCGTGGGGTCGCGGTGCGGATCCGAGGGCGAGGGCAGCGAGGAGGGCAGCGAGTCGCCGGCGGCCGTCGCGGCGGGGCCCAAGCAGCACAGCCTGTACAAGGTGGGCATAGTGGCGCGCCGCGTGGGGGCGGGTTCCTCGGGGAGGATTGTGCAGTTCTTTGCGTATGGGTGTCGAGATGTATGTCAAAATCCACGTTGAAATCCGCGCGTGCGTGTGTTTGCGCGGGTGGGTGGGTGGGATGGGGATTGGAGGTGAAGCATTCGCGCCCCTGGGCGGCGTTATCGCGGAGGTGCGGCCTGGTGCATTGCGATGTGGCGGGGTGGGACGAGCAAGAATGGCGGCATCGGAACCCGAGTGGCGTTGGGGTGAGAGCTTCGAGTGAGGAGTGCGCCAGAGGCGGCTCCGAGGTGCGATGATGCTTGATTATCTGGCGGCGGGCGGGAGGACGTCGCCACTTCCTCCCCCCTCTGTGCCGTTCGGACCGAAACCGGTCGGAAGGCACCGATCGACTCCAAAATCGGCTCCGCTGTCTCGCACAGGCTTTTGCATCCGTCTCTCGCCAGACCCGGGCTTGGGCTTTGTTGCAAGGCGAACCCTTTGCGCCTCCTCCACCGCTTGCCCCCTGACCCATCCGCTGTCCCACGCGAACGACGACGATGCGCATTAGCCCACGTCCGATGCCCGTGTGTGTGATATGGGCTTACGGAATCTGAGCACAACGCAACCAATCCAAGATTTCTCCCCCCCACACACAAACACATATGCGATTTTGGCCACTCGGCAAGAACTGACCGCGGCCGTGTTTTGCTTCTGGCCCCGCGCAGACGGAGCTCTGCCGCTCGTGGGAGGAGACGGGCTCGTGCCGCTACGGCGGCAAGTGTCAGGTGAGCAATCGGGCCAGACTTGGGTCCATTTTACTTGGGGAAGAGACGGCATGAGCTTCACTGCTTTAAAGTACTGGCTTGTGCCTGCGAGTTGCGGCCACGCCAAACCAGAGCGTCACCCTTTGGGTCCAAAAACAGGCGGCGCTGACCTCCCAGATCGACCCCCCGGATAAGCACCTCGGAGGCCGCGCCGCGCGTCCGTCAGCCGGCGATGTACTGCGGACAGTACACGCTGTACTGGCGTGGGTGCACTGTCGCGGGGGCCGCCCCCCTTGACGTCTTTTCGGGAGGTACGCCGCTGGCGCCGAGGCTTTGGCCGACCAGACCGCGGCCCTCGCGGCGGCTCCTTCTCCGTCTGCACGGCTGCGGGGCACGCGCCGCGCCAATCGACGAGCACGGAAGAGTCCAGTATTTGATCAAGTTCCGGAATGCTTTGGAACTGATTCGGTTCGGGAGGCCGTTTCGGCCCCGCCTACGGACTAATCTTTCCGAGGCGAGTTCGAGCGTGCGGCGCTGGATCGGCGATCGCATCAGATCGAGGCGCGCCGTCGCGCGCTTGGATGCCCAGCCGAAGCGCGGGGGGAGGCTTTTCTCTTTTCTCTGTCTTTGTTCTCTTCGCGGGTGCTCTTCTGATGCGCTTGTTGCCCTGCGCGCTCCCAGTTCGCCCACGGCGCCGAAGAGCTGAGGGAGGTGCCTCGCCATCCCAAGTACAAGACCGAGGTGAGGTGGGGGGTGGGGAGGGGGGGATAGAAAGGGGGGATGGAAGGGCAGTAACGCTTCGGTGCCCTTTCAGGAAAAGCGGGCACGGCGCTCGTCACTCAACGCCTTGCCGTGCGGCCTTGTGTTTACTGTGGCCGAAGGGGCGCACAACCCGTGGCTGCTGCCGCCAGAATGTGATACGGCACCGCCCTTGGGGTGACTACGCTCTTGCTGGTGGTGTCATTTTATCGAGAAGACATGAGGTGTTGGAATGCTTTTTTCCGGTGTTCTGCGGTCCTGCAGCCGTGTGGCGATTGCATTTCTATGCTGTAGTAGTTTGCATCCACCACGTGAGCCCTGGGCGCTCCAGGCTTGTTGTTGATACTCGCTTACAGCCAGACAGTCGATCTGACAACTGCTTTATTGCCACACTACTGGCAGTAGCATGCCAAGATCCAAAGCCTCACAACATAGCACAGCGGGATACTGCTCTGTCTGGAAACCCTAGTTTGTGAATGTCCACTGGCACAGCGTCCGTTGTTGATGGATAAAAGAGTGGCTCTCTCAGCTTCTGTTCGCCATGTCCAGATATGCTGTACATTTGCAACCACTGGAACATGCCCTTATGGGCGTCGTTGTCGATTCATTCATCAAAATGGCCCCATCACAAGTATTGGGACCAACAGGCCAAGCAAAGAGGCACAGGTGAGCAGCTCCTGGAATACTCTGGGGAACATTTGTGTCTATCTGCAGTGTGGTAAGAAGTTTACTGGACAGTTTGCATGGCAGGGTCGGGGGTGGGGGGTGGGGAGAAGGTGCCAGGGGTGAGATCTTCTCCATACAGCAACGTTTCAATCAAGTCCACTTGTGCCACAGCTCAGCAATCTCAGCTGACATAGACCATCAGAGCACTGTGTACAAAGCATTGAGTGCCAGTGCCAGACTCTTGAATCAATGCTGGATAACTGTTGTCTCTAAAGCGGAATTGACACTGACTGGAGGCTGATCGAGATGCCGAGCGCTTTGAAATCTTTGACTATCTAACTGGTCTCTACTGACTTCGTCCATCCGGTCATCCCCACTTGTCACTGATCCACCTCACAACAGCATCGGTGCAATCCCTCCAGTTCAGCGGTGTCCAGTAGAAATATGACAAAACGACTCAGCCCAGCGCCCCTTCGCATCCTTGTTGGTGCGCAGCCTCTCTCTGACTGGTTAAGCACACTCAGAAAAACTGCGCACTTCACCCTTGCGCCCCAGTGCCTCCCATGGTAACGATCGCTCGCATGACTTGTGCAATTAATGCCCATGTTTCAGACGAGGACAACGTCGTCCTTGGGGCCCCACTGGCCTGTGCGCCGTCAGCTGACCGATCCCGTGGTCCCGGCGTCCAGGCGCTTGCCAGTATTCGTGAAGCTTTCCACGGCAGGCCCTGCAGGGCTAATGATGGCCTAGGCAGCGTGTGGGCGAATGGGGTTGTGACTTTACAGGGTCTGAAAATGTGCGTGCCTTCAGACAGGAATGATTGCAGCAAGGCGGGTTGGGGGGAGCTACGAGTGTGCATGTGTGGGAAGGGGAGTTATCTTTTCTTGGTGGGCGTTGCGCGTGTACTATAAATGATCGATTTTTGCGGGGGTGGGCGGACGTGGTGGTGAGGGGGGATGGAGGGTAGCTACTGCTTTTGCCAACATGTGAGGTTCAGTGCAGAGACGGGTTTGCAAGCTGTTTCATGTCAGCATAGCTAATTCATCGACTCAGTACTAGGGGAAAGCGGGGCTGTGCGCCAGCCCCGTCTTCTCACGGGAGTTTTTTCAAAGGGTCTTTCAAAGTTTTTCAAGTTTTCCGTAGGGTTGTGAATGATGACGGGGGGGAAGATAATTCATGTGTACGTGGGGGTCATTCAGGTCGCGGGGCTGGGCGTTGCCGCATGTGGGTCCCAGGAGGGAAGGGGGTCTCCGCACATGTGAGTTTCGGCGTGCTGCGCCCTGCTATATTTATGCATGTGCGGTGCCCAGAGACCTTTGCTCATGGCAGCGTACGCGTTAGGATCATTTGGGGGACGGAGTCTAGAGGGGCTTCTGGTTTAGTGAACGAATGAATGACTGCCCGTCAGGTGAAAGAGTGCCGCGGCCTCAATTTCATGTTGTTGGGCTTTGGCGTCTTTAGATCAATGAGTGGAAGGGATTTCAAAAGGGGTTAAGTCATTCTTGAGTTGCAGGGGGAGGTCAATTGCTGGAACGCTGTCCCAAATGGGTCAAAGTTTGGGCACCGAGCTTGGCCTTGAAACCCCTCTTAGCACACTCGCGTCTTGAAGCACCCACGAGAAGTTTAGTGCCGGGATATGTATACTACGCGCCAGTTGGTTGTTTGCTGCGGTGACCGCGAGCAGCTCGTCCCAGCTTGGAGGAACTGCTTTTGTGTGCTGCCAGTGGACGATTCATTGATGAGTCATTGATGAGTCGCCGACGACGGCAGAAGCGAGGATAGCCACAAATTGTGGAGCGCGGGACGATGCGCTGATCGGGTGGGTCATCGCGCAGGTTTTCGTTTGTCAATTTGCTCAATTTTGTATGTTCGGGATATACGGGCAGGATCATGTTTCAATCTGGCGGTGCGAGAGCGGAGTTCGCCTCCGGGCGGCCTCACCTGCCGGTTGGCAGTGGCAATGCCCTTCCATGTTTGTTGAGGGCCGCGTGAGCAAGGCCGCGAGTCCATTTGTTCTTTTTTCTCCGGGATGTTCATGCGCTGCCAGGATGCGCCTCACTCACGAGCATGGTCGCCATGGTTTGCACTCCGGTAGTCTGCTTGGGACCGCATTGGGGCTCCACTGGGAACGGCCGGCAAAGGCCCCATGCCTGCCCACCGTCGAGCGCGGGGGTCCTATTCCTAAATGCAGGTGCCCTTAGGACGGCAGGTGGTTGTAGGCAGGCAGAAAATAAAGAATACATAAAAAGTGGCCATGTCGGTTGTGTGTCCAGCGCCAGCCGCAGCCCTGGTGGGCCGGCAAGTGCAGCCGACGAGCCGCAAAGCAGCCCTTGTGCCCCCCGGGCAAGCGGACTGGGCGCAGCGGGCTGCGCTAAAACTGCAGACTGCGTTGGTGGACCAAGACAACAAACACGGGGCGGGCCTTTTCATTGAGGACAGTCGGGTGGGGTCAATGTGAGCGATGTGGCGGGGGTTTTCGGGCGAGCACGGCAAGGGATGTGAGTGCGGGCTGGGGCACGGGCTGGGGCGGATGCATCGCCCAAGGCGCGGGTCTTGGGGTTTGCACCGTGGTGGGCTTTAGGGGGGCAAAAAATAAGGCCTAGTTGGGAGGGATACAACGGATATGTTATTCTCGATACTCGATTGTGTATGTTTCCACAACGCTGTAATTTTTTTGCAATAGTACAGGAGCGGTGCCGACGCCTCGGGCTGCTCTGCCCTCGAAGATGGCCAATGCCCCCCATGCGGATGTGTGATTTTCTCCTGGCCGTTCTTTGCCGTTCGCCGCCACCGTGCATTGAGCGGCTTGGACGTGTGCGCCTCTCGCCCCTTCGGTTTCGGGCGCCGCAGTTTGCTGCCGCGAAGCTATGTTGCCCACACGTCCCATCAATAAACCATCTAGCGTCAACTGTGGGCGATGGCCCCGTACATTGGACCACAAAGCGTGGGCGACCCTGAGGGACGTTACGCCGAAAATTGTTAGTCCGTCTGTCTTCCGAGAGGATCACTTCTTCTGCTGCTGGCAAGGTCAATGTGTGTCAGTGGGCCAGTGATTTACGGTCTAGGGTTTCGAAACAAGAAGGGATCTTCACTGAAAAGACAGAGCGACTAATTTCATGCCCGCTACACCACTGGGTGACGCATGGCCAGCGCGCACTGGCGCTCAGGCGTTGAGGCACATGGCATGGTCGACACGTCCTTGCATTGTTGTCCATGACAGACGCAATCGTTAATTCCTCGGTTTGACCAGCGTTAGCAAAGAGGGCGCCGCCATGTTCAAGCTCGTTCAAATGCTGACCGTCGATCGTCCAATCACGCAATCTGGACAAAAGCACCGCATTTCGGATCAAGCGCGCTGCGGAGGCGCGAACAAACAGCCCCAAGCCGGCCAGCGAAATCCTTGTGCAGACATTGGTGCTGACATGCTTCAGGCGACTGCCTCCAGAGGCCAGCGTTTCCCGCGACAGCCAGTAAGGCGCCAGCAGACGACCCCCGTCGACACCCCCTCCAACTGCCGTCTGCTCTGCCCCCGCAGCAAGCATGGAGCCGGCTCACTCAGCTGGGGACGCCTCCCAACCCCTCCCCAAGACCTGCGCGCTTCACATTTTGCTGGTTAAAGAAAATTGGGTCCTCTGCGGGCCGACGAGCCTCAAAACTCACACCCCTCAGTGCCCAGGGCCCATCAATCCCGCGCAAGTTATTCTGCCCCTGGCCTCCCGTGGGGCTGCGCCCCTAATCGCCGCAATGCGCAATGGCGCCGTTTTGCCCCGTGCAGGCAAGCAACCGCAGGACTTCCGCTGTGAGCCATCCGGCGGCCGGCACACGTGACCACGGAGACCGCGGCGTGCGCACCGGCATTCCACGACCCTTTCGCAAACGCAACAGGCCCCCCGCTGGGTGCTCTCCTCCGAAGGCACAGAAAGTGGTACAGCGGTCAGGACTCTATGGCACTGGCTTGTACCAAAATTCCCGCAAAAGTTCATCAGTGTGACACAGTGTGTCACACACACCCGCACGCCACCCCCTGAACCACCCCGCCCAGAGCACGCCCCCCAAAACACCCTTGGTCCGCTCCCAAAGAAACACACCGCCAGCTCGGAAACTCAGCCACCGCCGATCAGGTCGTCGCGTCATCCCCTGTGTCGGTACAGGCTCTCCGGCAGCGGGTTCCAGTCCTCCCGCACGGCGGGCACCTCGGGCTCGTCGTCCGACCAGGCCGACGAACCGCTCCACGGGGACTCGCACTCCGAGTCGCCGCCCTCCGCCCTCCCCGCCTGGCGCGCCACCTCGATCTCCGACGTGATGGGCCCCAGGCTCCGGCCCCTTCCGTCGCGCGATGACGCCGGCGCCTCGCTGCGCCGGGAGTCCTCCGACGGGTGGATCGAGCTCAACACGAAGCCGAAGTCGTTCATATCCTTGGCCTTGGCCTCGGGTGCCGGCGCCTCGGATGCTTCTTGAATCATGATCGAAGTCGTGACGAACGGCATCACCGCGGGCTGGCGCCAATCGCGGATGTTCTCCATCGGCACCTTGGTGTCCCCCTTGCCGCCCTTCCCCCCCTTGCCCCCCTTCGCGCTGGCCTTGCACTTAGGCTCCGCCCGCATTGAGAATCGCAAGAACCTTGGCAATCCAGGCAGCCTTAGCCGGCGAGTTGCGCCCTTCTTCCCGCATCCCCCGCTGCCCTTTTTGGGCTTAAGGGCATCCGTTCCCGCCCTGTGTCTGCGGACGACCTTCCAGGCAACGGCCAGCACGGCCGCGAACAGCAGCGTGCCGCCCACGGAGACTCCCAGCGCGATGACCTTGGAGGCGTCGGAGGATCCGCCGTCTGGGATGGTGGCGGTGCCCGAGACGCTGAGGTCCACGCGCGAGGCGTCCACCACGCGGCAGTTCTCCGAGTCGTGCTGGGCCTTGCACTCGGTGTGCTTCACCTGGGCGGAGGCAGCAGGGTGTGAGCCGGGTCAAGGGCCGTGTGCCACAGCCACGAAATTAGTCCCTCCGTCTTTTCTGTTGTCGTCGCTGCTTGTTTAGACCCCCTGAACCTAAGACCACTGCCCGCTGACCCACGCTGGCCTTGTCAGCAGCAGCAGCAGCAGCGGAATGGATCTTCAAGAAGAAGAAGTGGGGACTAACAGATTCTCTGCGCCATGTGCGACGTGCCACATGCCAGCATTGCAGACTGTGCAAGACGCCATGGGTATCACGCATGCCTTTTTTTATTGAATTCCCATGTATTACATCAAAAGATGAACAGAAGATCTCCCCCACAAAGCGTAAAGTATGCAAAGATCCGGCATGCCTTATGTTTGCAGACAGCCACCATATGTCGGCATTGCAGGCTCTGGAATGTGCCCTACACATGCCATATGCCATGTGTTCCACATGCACAGTTCTGAGGGCACTCGCACTTTGAAACACATTCACATTCCTTGCTCCGATTTGCCATCCCAACTCGAGTCCCCGATTGTTTGAAGCCAACATGTTATCGAATACAATTTGCTAACGCAACGCTGAAAAGTACATTTGAAATGAGGAGCTGCATTAGTTGCAACCGGTGGCACCGAGAAGACTCTGCAGCAGCTTTAATAGTTAATTAAGAATATATTTATAATAATACATTTATAGACAACAAAGAATAGATTTGCCATCAACCGACGACTGCGGTGATGCAGTTGTGCTGCCGCAAGCACTCGCTCACCCCACTCTCTCATCAGAACCCGACAGACAAAAGTCACAGCACAGCGCATAGACACAGGCACACAATCGAAAATGTACTAGTCCCTTTGTCTTTCCGTGAGGATTCCTCCTTCTTCCGCTGAGAAGGCCAGCGTGGGTCAGTGGTTTTAGGACTTAGGGTGTCGAAACAAGGAGCGATGTTCACGGAAAAGACAGAGCGACTAATTTCGTGCCCACACAATCATGGCGGCAGCACAGAATTCGCTCACCATCAGCGCCGGCGGCCCCTCTTGCCCCACGACGCCCTCCATCTGCACCAGCCAGTCGTCCACGCAGTACCCGGGCCCGTCGACGCTGCCATTCCCGTCCTCCTCGGTGCCGCCGGTCCCCACCAGCTGGCTCGACAACCTGCCCGCGCCCTTGCTCCCATTCCCCTTGCCCTCCTCCCCAGACGTAACGTTCGCGCTCCTGTGCCCCTGGCCCTTTATTCTCACTCCCGCGGGCTGCCAGATGCACTTCTCCGTCGCGGCACAGCTGCTGCCCTTCGACATGAGCGTGCACTTTGGCCTGCCTAGGTACTCCACGCACGACTTATTCCTGCCCACCAGCCCCAGAACGTTTTTCTCGTCTATGATCCGGTTGGCGAAGCTGTCGCCCAGCTGACAAACCCTGAGCCTGCCGGCCCCCGGAGCGAATATCGTTGCGTTACACATGTCGTCACCGCCGCACTGCGCCTCGCTGCGCGACGCGCAGACCGCCGCCGCCTCGAACAGTTCAGAGACGCCATCCGCCAGTCCGTCCCTGTTGTCCTCCGGCACCTCCCTCAGGTGCTCTTTTACAGTCGACAGCTGGTGGGCCTTTGGAGGCATGCACAGCCGCTCCGGGGCCTTAAGGGACCCAGGAACGGGACTGGCCGCCGCATCCGGCTCCCGCATCCCGCACCGCTCCCCGCTGAAGGGCAGCTCGATGGACGAGCACTCGTCGTCGCCGGTCCCCCCCAGGGCGAGGCAGCCCGCCAGGTCGAGGCTGGCCTTCATGGCCGACTCGCTGCCGAAGACGTTGGATTCGTGGATTCGACCACGCGCCAGCTCGTAGCCCACCCAACCCTCCATCAGCGTTTCGATGCTGGACAGCAGGTTGAGGATGCTGCCGCCCTGTGGCGGCGGCGGCAGGTCGGCGACGCTGCTCGTCCTGTCAAGGGAGCCAAGTCCGCACGCGCTGCATTAGCACCAAGAACACTGAAATCGCGGCCTCTTGGGGGTACTTGCTGGGCAGCCAGAAAGGGGAGGCTGGAGCTGTTCGCAGCTGCAAACGTTACTGATAAACTTGTTGATGGACGTTTGCAGATACGAGCGGCTCCTGATCAATCCATATGTCGTTCTTGGTTCCCGTTCGGGACTGAACAGTCCTGAGGTACGCTGAGGTTTGATGAAATTGCGAAGGAACAAGCAAACTGAAATTGACACTGGACTCTCGATAAGCAGAAACGAATGTCGCGCTACGGGAAGCGCCGCTGGTGTGCCCCACCTGTTGAACACCTTTGCCTCCATGATGCCGATAGAGTGCAGTACCACACCCACCACGCCGTCCACCACCAGCTGCTGCGGGTTGCCGATCAACGCCGGGTGCGCGCGCGCCTTCAGCACCGCCCTGTCCACGGCGTCCTTCACGTCCTCGGGCCGCACGGGCCCACGCTGCCAGTCATCCAGCCCCCGTTTGTCCTTCGTGGTCTGCAGCGACTTGAGCGTGTAGTTGCCCTCGTGGATCGCCACCGTGACGCCCGTCAGGTCATCCAGCAGCGACCCAAGGGCCTCAAGTCCCGGCTCCATTTCCTCCGAGGATACCGGAGGCGGGGGCCCGGCTGGATACCGGAACCCCGGGACCGCGACGAACGGTAGAGTCCTGAGCATCCCCCTCAGGGACACGTCCACGTAGTACCCCACCAGGCTGACGTTGCTCACCTTGGCCCGAATCTCGTTCCACCGGGAGCTCCTCTGGGCGACGATCTCCACCCAGCTCTGGTTGTGCTCGGCGGCAAAGGTGCCGTTGAGCTGCATGGGGTACACCTCCCGCACGCTTTCGTTCACGGCGCTGACGACGATCTTGATCAGGTGGCCGAAGGACTCCTCGCCGGTCTGTTCGGGAAGTTCGTCGTCCCCGCAGCCTTCCGCGAGTTCTTCGAATTTCGCCTTGGGCGCGTTCAGTCGCAGAAGCTCGTCGGGCATGTCTTGGTCGGACAGCTCGGCCCGGACCTCGTCGGCGACCTCCGCCAGGCTGCAGGCCGTTCCCGTGACGCCGGACGGCTCGGGTGCCGCCCCCTGCGCGCACCGACACCCGTTGGAGCAAACGCGGCATTGACAGTTGCATGCATAACGACAGCAAACGGCTGTCTTCCGACAACAGCTGTCAGCAAACTGCAAAACAGCAAACAGCAACAGCTGCCCTGTTGTCGTCGAACGGACACAGTGAGGCTTGCCCGAAATCCCGATCGCTTGCTGCCTGCATACTTGCTCCGCGGACAAACCGCGCTGTTGATGGTAAGCCCACATTTCCTGGCTCAATTCTGCATTCAAACGACAAAGACGAGCCCTTGCAACTTGCAGGCGATAGGGGGGATATTTTATGCGTTACATTTCATCTGTTACGCAACAGTCTGCAACGTGGCCGGCAAGGCAACCCAAACCATTCGAAGGTCGTCATCGCCCAACATGCCAAGTGTTGCCACTCAGCATCATGATACATCAGTATATACTTGCTAATATCATTGAGTACTTTGCCATTTGCAAATGATGCATTTGCTGGCAGCGGCGTACCTTAGACGTAGGGGCCACGCCAGCTGCGTCAATACGATTGATACTTCATCGTGATGTACGAACACTCATTGTTTACATTGGTCAAACCAAGGAAATCATCTGCCGGGTCCTCTTGCAACAGCCGGGCATGTTCGCTACGCAACAAGGCATCTTCGCTACACAACAAGGCCAGTTCGCCTACAATGCAATTTGCAGATGCTAATGGCGATCTACATTGAAACATGGTGATTGAAAACATACAGATTAGGCAGGGGGAAACGTACCTCTATGTCCTGGAGACCGTACTGGCACTTCCACCACCAAACGTCCATTTTGGACCACAGAGAAAATGATGACTTGGTGTAAGTGGCGTCCAGCCTGTATCGCATATCTTCCAAGCTCTTGGAGAGATCTACCACGAGCTTACGGCCTTCCTTTGAGCCTGAAGAGTTGAGCTGCAGCAACCTGGAGAAGTGCTCCAAGCCGTCCTGCAAATGGCGAAGGCGAATAGCCATCTCAACGAATTCGCAGGGACACCACCGCCGAAGCATCCTAGCGGTGTTGTTGTATCCCATACCCGCACCACCACGCCACACGATAGACTACATTTTTTCCACAATGACCGCTACAACACTGCCATGTGGTCGGCCTGAACCTGTGTGCCAACATGTCTGCACAGTTACGAATCCGTGACCACCACAAGGCATGCATGGTGACTTGATTATTGTCCTGAATCCCCATTTAATGATCCTAAGTTTGAAATTCATAATCTTGACACTCCCGCGTCCGTCATGGGCCGCAAGGTGCCACGGATCTGTCCGTTGCGGCTCACCCAAGAAACGCAGTTCCAGCAGTTCACGCTCAACCGCATCTGCACCACGTGAACGCCCCTCAACACCACTCATCGACGATCGCTTCTTGGGATTGCGAGCCAACGGATTCGTAATATTTGTGCTAATCATTAGATTTCAATGCAATGATCACAGGCACTGCCTTGCTTGTGCAAAATAGAAAGCTGACGGCTACCTCATTGTCTCGTTATTTCAAAATGAATGATGATGATGAGCACCCCCCAAAATTTTTCTGTTCCTTGAAAACCCCCTTCCCGCCACTCACCACCACGACCGTCAGTTCCTTGGCCTCGTCCGTGTCCGGCCCATCATTCTCGTCCTCCCCCACTAGCCCGTCGTCGGCCTTGCCTGTGAATCCCGACCCCAGGCCCGTGTCCTCGTCTGCTATGACCGCCCCGAAGCTGGGTGGCACCAGGCCAGGCGACGACGGCGCCCCCAGGCTCTCCCCGTCCGCCGAGAACGGCTGCACCTCCGCGTTTTCTGTCCGGCTGCCGGCCACGGAGGGTCCCTGCGCCCCGCCCTCGCCGTTGGCCGTCAGCCTCCCGTCCGGGTCGTCGCTCGCGGCGAACAGGCTCGCCTCCTCCTGGTCCTCCGGAGGAGAGGTGCCGAAGGAGGCGGCGCTGGGACGGCCGGCGGCGCGCTGGGAGGAGACGGGTTCGTCGGGTTCGTCGGGCACGTCGTCTGCTTCGTCGTCCTGCGCGACGCTCTCGGTGAAGACGGGGGGAGCCGGGGTGCGGGTGGGAGGGGGAGGAAGGGAAGGGCGCTTTGCCGGCGAGGCGGACGACTTGGCGACTTTCGCAGGCGCCTCTGGCTGTTCGTCATCGTCGTCTTCCTTCTTGCCGCGCCGTGGCGAAGGAGTGGTCGGCGCCTTGGGCTTGGCAGGCGACTTGTCCGCCTTGGCCTTGGGACTTTCGCCCATCTGCTTGGCTCCCGGCGGTGCCGCCATGCCCACGGCAGGCGGCTTGGGCGCGGGGCTGCCGACCCCCGTCAGGGACGTCATTGCGGTGACGGAGGCCTGGCCTTTCCTGGGGGCTGCAGGAGCCCCGTCGTCTTCCTCCTCGTCGCCGGCCTTGGCCACCTGCTTGCCGCGTTTCTTTGACTTCGGCTGCTCGGGCGGGCGCCGGACAGCCCCCCCCTGGGCCTGTTCTTCAATCCCTGTGACCGAATCGCTGGCGGGGGCCCTGGCGTAGAAACCCGTGTTTGCCGTCTGAGACGCCGCGCCCTTTGGAAGGATAGGCACGGCTGGAGGCGTGGGCACGGCCGCGGGTGGCTGAGGGGCCGCCCTCGCGGCCAACGACGACGCGGCTGGCTCGTCGGGCTCGTCGTTGTCCTCGAGTTCTTCCACCTGCGGCCGACCTCCTAGGGCCTCGTCGTCTTCGTCCTCGTCTTCCGCTTGTGCCGCCGTGCGCTGCGGCGGAGGGGTGTAGGGCTGCTGGGTGGTGGGAGCAGGGTTTGAGACAGGAGGTGTGTACTGGGGTGGGTACTGAGGAGGGTACCTCGGCGGTGGCGGTGCCGAGTAGGGCGTTGTCCCAAAGCCGGACGGCTCCTGCTGGGGCTGGACGCCCGTGCTCCCGCCGAAACCGCTACCCTGACTGCTGCCACCAAAACGGAAATTATCTTCGTCATTATCAATGTCGGGCGGATCAAAGCCGGATTCGTCGTCATTGCCATCGTCTCTGTCATTCATCTGCAGCCGTCGGCCCCCCGGGGCCGCGCCCTGCGGGTCTGAGCTCCGCAAGTAGGCCGGCACGTCCATGACATCTAGGAACCTCATAGCCTAAAAGGCAGGATCAGGCGAGCAAGGTCACGATGGGCACAACTGGTTGCAAAGTGTGAAGTCGCGCCAGGTTCTGCCCTGGTTGCAGTTTTCCAATGTTTTGACAAGGGGGTGTCTGCTGATGTTGGGGGAGGCAACTGGGGATATTAATGTCATCACATCATTCCCGTCCAACGCTACCAAGAGTTGGCAAGAATGGCAACTGCAGAGGAGACTTATGTGGCTGAAGGCTGAATGACAATCCTGCGAATGCAGGGGCCAGTCGTTCTTGCAGTGCAACGATTTCAAAGTACCCTGTGATGTGTGCGCTTGATACATCTATGAGACCCCATTATGTGCGACACACAATCGACAATCATTTACCAATATCTAGAACCAACTGCCGTGCTGCACATGTGGTACCCACATTTTTCATGCATCTAGATCAGGCGATCAGCAGGAAAGCATGAAATGTTCTGAGGACGAACAAAAGCACCTTTACGTTACGTTTTCCATTAAATGGGGTCAGAACCTCTCAATTTCCTATTCTTCATCATGTTCCACCGATGATTTTGTAGCCAAGTCGCCACAGACACGTGTCTTGGCTCATTGTGTTGCCCTTGATATTCCACTGTCCGCGTGACTCAACGGGCCTGTGGAATTTCGTTTCAGCAAATTTCGCAGCAGCATGACCATCCGCAGGCGTCCTTGCTCACCTCAAACAGAGCTCCGACAAGTTCCACCTGACTGATTTCTGATCCAGCTAACAGATCCAACGCAGACGAAGTCAATACGCCACACCTTGGTATGTCATTTTCTACTCCCACAACGCTACACTCTGGCTGCAGCGTGCATATATCAAGCCTGCGATCTCGGCACTCCACAAGAGCAGTCGTGAAGGACTCCAATCCTGGAGAACTGCATTCTTCAGAAACCTCCGGCGCTTTCTGCAACGCCATGCAGACCGTGGCTTGGGCAAACAGTAGAGATCAATGTTCAGGCACACAGTTGAACTGCTCTACCCATTACCCTATTAGCGTGTGGAAAACTGGCGCTCTGATAAATGGCGAAATTGTTATCAGGACACAGCCAGCTGAAGCGCTCTCTTGATCAGAGTGTGCATATCCATATCCTGGATATCGACTGTTCATGTCCTGGGTAGGGAATGCTCATACTTAGGGTATGGTCCTGGGCGTGCACATCCAGGATATGGATGTCCATATCATGTTCGGCGTCCAGTATGGGTGAGGATGTGAGACACCTCATATCAGGAAATGGGACTGTGCCCTGACGCACTGGATACAAAGCCTTGTGGCTACTTTCGTCAGAAGGGTGATTTTGGAACAGTCAGTCGCAAATTATCCACGACAATATAGCACTGGCCAGCTCCTTGAGCTTGCCATGCCCAACTGGGAAACAGAAGAGGCTGCCGACTGGGCTTCCCATTGTGCTAATGGTGCAAAGACAGTGTTTCGTCATAAAAGATGCGTGCAACAGTAGATAACCTTGGAGGACAATGCCAACAGGAAGCGGGACGATGTCATCTTTCGATGTTCTCAATCAGAACATACCTTGTATGTGCATCGCCCAGGGTTGTCCGATGATACATGTATCCATGAGCAAAAAGGATGGCTCTCACACACTGGAAATCACAGAATTTATCAGGCTCACCCACCTGCACTTCCATAAGATGATCAGCTGGGCACCAACCTTGTGGTAGAATGGACATCTGCTTGAGTCTCTAAGCCTAAGTGATGCATGATATGACCTCCTTGTTGGTCCACGCTAGGATATGCGCATTTTTTCTTAGCTGTGTTTCCCTTTTTAAGGATGTGTTCAGATTCACATTCGGAAACATGCAAGTGCACAAATATCTGCAGCAGACTCCCTATTGGTGGGTTCTGGGGGCAGCGAGAACTGAGTGCAGTGACTGCATAATTGGCACAACAAGCACCCATACATACCTGTTTCTGCGGGCGGTGTTGGGCAGGGGGTGGGTGGTGGGCAGTTTTTGTCTACATGCTCTTAGCGGAGCGCACATTGTGCACTGGGCTTACGCATGTGGGCGGCTGGCAGAGATATTTGATAATGGCAGACAAAGAAGCAAATGGTACAATGCACAGTGCCGTTGTGCCATGCAGTGTTGACACACCAATCAGAGTACTGGGTTTCTGCAGAAAGCAATCTTCACACCAGCTATCAGGAAAGCAACAAAACGCCTGTGCTTTTCAACGACTGCCACCTGCTGCACCCAGTTCTATTGCAGAACATGATAAACTGCATGTGTACGCAATTTGCACCCTCACCTTCCTTCCCAGATATTACACATTGCCCCTCTTCGAAAAGCTCGTCCTTCAGAGGATGGTCAACGTATTGAAGCAACAACTTTCCATACTGTGGGTTAAGTTCGCAGACACCAGTGTTAGGATTCTTGAACCCCCCTGTGCAGGAAAATGCAAGGCACAAGTCAATGCCACCAGTCAGCACAAGACAATCCCATGAGCATGCAAACACAGCCAATGGAAAATTGAATTGTGGTGCAACGCTAACACACAATCTGTGACTTGCACATCATACAACGAGGGCGACAAACACACAACAGACATTTTGGCACCTTTTTAGCATTCCTGAGTGGACACCCAGTTGTCAGGCTTGCTGTTGTGATTAATGTGCTCTCATTTTGCGCTAGAAGGCTTCTGCATCTTCATTCACGACCAGAAGAAGACTCCAACAAACACCTTTTGGGTGTGTAAACTGCGGCATGCTTCCCTTCTTGCTGCAAAGAATCTTTGGCAATACACGGCAGTGCATCGCCAAGCAGCCCTTTGTGCGCAACGGCTGCGAGGGACGCACCTCGAATCCATGAGCATGCCTCCACCTGGTAAACTCCCTTCAACTCCCTTCCCGATCCTCCATGCCTTGACACCCAAACACAGCAATCCGTTGGTGGTTCCCATTACCGACGCCGGGACCCGGCCTACCGCCTTGCAATCAAAATTCGGGCAATATCGTAGCGCAGGGGAGGGAAACTGCGGGGCGATTCCGCCCCCCAGGGAGAGAATGCCTTCCGTGCGATGGCACAAGCGCAAGAGCCTGGCCGGGCCGGCCGACCAACAACGTTGTCAAGGGGAGGCGCCAGGAAGGGCCGCGGGGGGTTGCGCGCGAGGCCATCGCGGTTCCCCCAGCTGAACCAGCCACGACCAGAAACCCCGCCAGGATCCTTGGAGAGCGCCACTCCCGCATCCTCTCTCCGCTGGCAACATCGTTCGAGGCGCCGGAGGCGCCCCCCGGCTGAGTCCGATGTCCACAGGGCCCATCGGCCATCGGCCACTTCCGAGCACTCGCTCGCCGGCGCCTGGCCTTCGCATCATCCACCCTGTCCCCTCCCCACCCCCCTTGGGTGTCACACATCCCCTTGGCCGTGGTTCTGTGCGCAAGGATAGTCGAGTGCGCCACCCCCGCGCCACTAACGCCGGTTATTACGAATCCATTGCAACGACAAACCGGGGCACAGCAACTGCAGCGCATTGGCCGGCAAGACTGCCCGCTCCCCGCGCTCACCTCGCTTCCCCGCCGATCCATTCCGCCTCCGAGAGTGACCTCGCGGTCGTGAGCTGCGTGACATGCATGGGCGACACGGCCGTGAGCCCATGCATCCATGCATGCCAAAACGGCGGCAGTCTCGAGGATGGGGGTAACGGAAGATCTGCGCCCTCGTCCGAGGCCTGGGACTCACCGAGCATATGCTGACGGTCGCCAGGGCCCAGAGCAGGGAGCCTCCTAGCCGGGCTCCGCCCGGCTTCGCCCCGGTTGCCATCACTGGCCGCCGCACCCTCACCTCGACCGTTGACACCGCATGCCACCTGTTCCGTGTTCAGCCTCGCGGCTGTGTTATTTTTTCCGTTGGCCGCCCTCGGGAGGTGGCGGGGATCGCCGGTGGTGGGGGCGGGGCGCCGTGCTCGGGCCGCCTGCGCCAACCCCCTATTTCGGTGGAAGACCGCTGGCCTGACGGGCTCTGTCTTTGCCAAAGTTCGGCGCCCGGTTTCCGGGTCGTTTCCGCGGAACCGCCAAATGGGGGTCATTGAGGGTAAATTGGGGGGGTGGTCTGCGTAATTTCCGTACTGTGGCCGGCGGGGTGGCTGGTGCGAGGGGATTATCTGATTGATGGGCTGGCCTGGCGCCACTCGCACGGCCAACGTATTGAAGTTTGACAGGATCCACTCACCTTGCATCGTCGCGTTGCGCCGTGTGCGCCGCCCTCTGATGCCCGTCGCTCAGTTCGAGCTTCGACGCAGCGCGGCCACAAGTACTCAGCCCAAAAGCGGTCCACTTGTTGATCTTTATTTTCGGCTCATGTAACGATTGCTTGTTTGACAGGTGCTACAGTCGACGCCGCCTCGCCCTGCCTGCCGTACAGGCCGCCAGTCCACATAGAGATTCCGGTATCCCGCGATGAGTCTCCTGAGGAATGGCCCTCAGGAAAAGCGCGGTGAATGTCTGACTCCAACTTTGGCGGACTGCACGCCCACCACCGAATCCGCGCCGTGCTTTGTGTCGATCTCCAACTGCTTGATTGATGCGAGCGGCTTACCGCAGCCGCGCACATCGGATTGCGGTATGCAAGGCCACGGAGTGCATGTAGGAATGGACACGGCGCGCCTCCAGGATGCATTGTGATCCGCCACAGAGCGTCGCAATGGATTTGCAGTTGTGGAACTTCCAATCGGTTCTTGCATAGGGCTGCCAATATTGGCACCTGCGCTCCGTCATTGCAGCATAAGTTGCGATCAGGCTTGGTGTAAACACCTTTCTATGCACGCTTATTTACTCAGTTGTGAAAAACATTAGTATGGCATTGTTTCTGTGCTCAGGGATCATTTTATCCAACTAGATGCTGCCAATGACATCACTTTACAAAAGAGCTCTCACAAAATCAACGCGCTAGTTGTGCCCTGCATCTGCCAAAGCTTGTGTGTTGCAGTGTTCAGCTCTCACAAAACCCATAAACAGGCAAAATATTCAGACCACAAAAATCACACCAGAACGTTCAAAGCTGTGGGCAGCATCTCCGGTCGCAACTTGCTCTGTTCGCAGCACCGATCTCCATTTGCCCCTGCAGCTCGGTCTCCGCGCCCTCTCCCCGGCAGCTCGAATCGCCCCGACTCCCCCTCACACCCCGGTCGCCACGACTCTCTCCCAGAAAAGCCGCCCCTAGTAGGACGGCGTTGCGGTCTAGCGCTGGTCTGGCAACGCGTGTAATGCACAAGAAACGGTCAGTGGACCCCCTTTTGCAAAGATATGTAACAGATGACACATTTTTGCCATTTTCCCATAATTGAAATTAACCAGGCGCGTTTTATTCACTTGCCAATCCACCGTCACCACAGAGATCAGCGCGCGTGTGTTTCCTCATGCCGCCCCACCACATTCCGCACCAGTGGAAAATGCTATCAAAGCTCTTTCGGTTCTCCGCGACCTGTCGATTTTCACATGATCCACGCCACTAGTAGCGCAGAGCAGGCCTGGTCCTTTCGGCGCAAACATTTATCTATTTATGGCTATTTGTGTGCAAAAAGGGCTCTACGTTGTTCGAATACACAGGGATGAAAATGCGCAGAAGTGGTTCTACGTACCTAAAGACAATGCATGCCGACTCAAGGAATCCGGGTAGTAGCTATACGAGCTGAAATGTGCAAAAAACGGCTTCTCCCTCGGCGACGTCGTTGCCCTTGCTGAGGGCGAGGTGGACGCTATGTTGCTGGTGCTCAAGGATTGGAGAACTCGTCATTGTTTGGGACATCATCATGTAATCTGGGCGTGTAGGCGAGCCGTTGGATATGTGTATAAATGGCTGTAAAAGTGACCGTTTCTCTATTTACACGTACTTGCGCACAAAACTGCAAAAGTAAAAGTGCACTCGTAAACATAAAGACCAAGCTTGGTGCGGACCATGTGAAAATCGACCAAGTCGTATCTATAACGCACGAGTTTCAACTTTTCAATGCAGTTTAAGCGCAGACTCGTTCAAAGGATGTCCATTAGTTACAATCCTGTTTCCAGAGATACGTCCGCTTGTTCATATGGACCTGCGGCGAACTTCATGAAGCTCTTGATCGATTGCACTTTACGGTTTTCGGATGCAACACGTACATAAGGATATATGCTACTTCCAGAAACCTAAGGACTGCTTGAGGTATCCCACAGGTTTACCTTTTACGAATTATAAACACTTTTCAGCTTTTCGGATGCTATGCATATAACCCTCACTAACAGAAAACACCATGCTTGCGATGCCAATTGCGATGCCAATTGCGATCCCAATTGCGATGCCAATTGCGATGCCATTTTGACACAAAGTGGCGCCATGACTGTCGTTGAGATGGCACAAAAGTGGGTGTGACGCCACCAATTAGTGTCGAATAGCATCGCAGTTTGCATCTCAAAGATATCGTTTTCCACTGGTGTCTGCGATGCCAACCACGATGCCAGTTTGACACGAATTGGATTCATCGCAGAAGTGGTGACCACATACAGGTGGGTCCGACGAGATCGAATAGCGTCAAATGCCGTTGCTGCTGGCATCGCAAAATGTCGTTTCCTACCATAGCATATTCAACCCTTCCGCATAGCAACGCAAATCTTGGCCTTTTCTGCAGAGAAAACGACATAACGAATAGCGCTCTTTCAATAAACTTTCGCGGAGCAACGCAAAAAATTAATATTTAAAGTAAGGCTCTGAAAAAAATGCGGAGCAAAAAGCGTAATATTAATCGCTATTGGTGACCGCAGCCGCGACGTTCCCCTTCCCCCTCGTCCTCATCACAGCGATGTTCAGACCCCCGTTCAGGCACGACCTCCCGCCCGACGGCCCTTAAGTACTATCGCCCGACGTCTCCGCGCGCCACAAAGCCCGCGCACGCCACCAATCGCCCCCGCCCTCCACAACTGGCAAAGACGTCCCAACGGCAAGGCAGCGGGCGCCCGTCGGAAAAGGGTGAACGAGGAAGCGAGGGAGATCACAGAGGCGGCTGCATCTCGGTGAGAGTAAGAATTCGCTGTTGTGATCTTGCCATGCGAGGCGCCAGCCAGTTGTTGGGCCGGTCGTCAGATCGGCAGCGGGGGAGGGGTGGTTACCGCGGTGCGGTCCCTTCCCTGGCGGCCGTCCGGGGGAAGGGAGGTCGCGGAGGCGGCTCGAGCGCGGTGAGGATTGTGATTTGTTGTCGCGATGCCGAGATGCGATTGGCTTGGCCAGCTGTGTCGCCGGTCGTCATGTCGGTGGGGAGGGGCGGCCATTGCCGTGTTGCTGTTCTTTCTCTGGAGGTAGAGAGAGGTTTGGACAGATTGGACAACGGGAAGTGGGGGGAACGGGGGGACGGGGGGGCGCCGTGCGGGGTGCACGAAGGGGTTGTGGATGTGTTGGATTTTGGGCGCCAAGTCGGTTTGGGCGCGGCGACTGATGGATTCTGCATTGTCTGCGGCGCGCAGGGGGCGGATGGCGAGGATGTACCCTTCTGCGCGGCTCGCGACGTCGATCTTGGTGGTGCGTGGGGCCACAGTTGTCGACTCGTGGTCGACGCTGGCTGGACTTTCCGCAGCGGCGGAGTTCCACGGATCGCTCGCCCTGCCCCTCCGCCAGAAAGCTTCTAGTGGCGCTGACGCGGGCGCTCCCCCGCCCGAACGGACTGCCTGCAGACCCACCGTTTGATTTGACCCCTCCAATCGCTTGATTCCAACACCTCTCTTTGCTGAACACGTTGGGGATTCGATGCACACCGCGCCTGCCGTGGCCACTGCGCTTTTGCGTTGGGGCGCTTCTTGTCTTCGCGTCCGCCGCGCTGCACGCCAGCCGCGCCTGCATCTTGAAGAAGGATGCTGCATCGCCTGGGAAGGGACATGTTGCCTCCCACTGTGGCATTCACGTCCAGGGCGACGATCGGCACACCGCGGTGGGCCGACCCGCAACCGGGGATTGCACCGAAATGATTTGCGCTCTTTGATATGGTGTGCTTTGCTCCCTGCAGGTTTGCCTTTGCGCGCGGCACGTCGCCGAGGCTCACCCAGGTGGGAGCACTTTGGGGCCGCTCAATAAGCGAAACCGGAGACGGCAAAGCAAAACAATCAGCTGCTATACGCCAGGCACCGTCGCCCGCCGGCAGGCCACGGCGAGCGCAGCCGGTGATCTCGAAAGGCGCGCCGATTGATCTGATCGAAGCGGCGAAATGGCGCGAACACTGCGCGTCGATCGCGGCAACTGCAACCGGCGAGCAATCGCAATCAGCAGCGTTGTCACACCAACATCAACACCAACACGAGTCCGCGTCGCGGATAGACCAGTGTTCTTTCCTGAACGCACTCTTCTTCGTAAGTTTCTCTTTTCCCGGATGCTATTTCTCTGAAGTCGGCCGGGATCTGTCGCACGTGCAGGCAACTTTCGCTCGCTGCTTCAAGGGAATTCGGTGAGTGCATCGTCGCGGACCAGGCAGTCTGATGCTGGGAGGTCGACGGCTGTGGCGACTGCCAGCTCCGAGGTGAGCCAGGGTCGGGCAACCTGCCGACAGGGATCGGGACTGGGGCTTGCTCAAAACGGACGTCTTCTTTCGAAAGACAGACATTTGGTGCACTTCCACATGTCCACGCACCTTTTGAACATGCACCAGTGTCAGCAGCCGCAGACATGTGTTTCTGTCAGGCAGTGAAGCTAAAAGTGGGGTATCACAGCCACGGCTGCATCCGTGTCGATCATCCATTGAAACAAAGCTGCCTACAAACAAGGCGACCGCAGGCTGAATGGGGCCCCTGGTGAAATTCCCCATTTCAATGTGAGGTTGTGGCAATCGAATTCCTATTTTTGGCAATGGTGGCCCAGCGATGTTGCTTGCCGTGATCCAGATACCCTTTGCTGCTTGAGGCTCTGAAAGTCCAAACCGCCAATCTCTGCAGTAGCATCAACTGAACGTCACAGCTGAAGCGCAGCAATACATTCCGTTGCACAGAATGTGCATGAGACTGTGCCCAGGATGCACAGTAATACATCAGTGCACTGCTTACTGCAGTATTGATCGCCCGATGGCTTCAACGGCTGCAAGTCAACAGCCATATATTGGTAAACGCATTTGACACAGATCTGCAAGCACATTACAACAGTTGCCCTGTGCAGTTCAATCTGCTTGACAGCAAGGTCTGCAGCACTGCACATTCACTTTGGGGACTACGCTGTGATTTGTACATACAGCAAATGGCAGAAATGAAATACGTCTTTCCAACTTGGCCATGCTGGCTATCCATCCTACATTCCACAAAGATGGCAATTAGTTCACTAACTTCATTAGTGCTGTTAACTTGAAACAAGAAACTGCGATGACCCTCATATTGTGTACACACACAAAATGGAGCCTCTTTTCTTTCTTCTATCTCTTCTTCATGTCAAATTTCCAGGGCTGGGCTCAATAGGTTGTTGCTGCTCTCTGCTATGGGTACTTGGGAGATCTTATAGATTGTGATGAAGGCATAATCCAGGCACTGTCCTGTGCTGAAGCTCCATGCAAACTGAGGAAGAGCAACAGACCAATGAGATAATGATATGGGCCCCAGAACTTCTTCCATCATGGTGAATGGATATTTTCATGTGGTGCAGTGGCTGGTTGACACCCAACTGAGGATCTTAAAATACAACAAATGCCTGTCTGCACGTGTAAACAACATCTTTCTCTAGGCCATTGTAGATGGAACTGTGTCAGACAAACACAAAATAGAATGCAAATGTTACCTCAAGAAGACACTGGAGCCCACATCTGACAACCATGGGGAGTGCATCACACGCTGAACAACCGAGAAATGTCTTTCAAAAGCTTGTGACAGCCTGGGAATACTTCTCAAAGGGAAGTACTTGTCAGTGTCTGCCAGTGTCGATAGGCCACATGCCCCTTGGGAAATTGTCAAGCCGATTGTGGCATGAGTTTCCTTGAAGAACACAGGTGCTAATCGTTGATGCGCCTTACAGTCTGCGCTGCCCGTCAGACACTCAAAGCACGCCGATTTCAGCGCAAGCAAAGGAACAAGGCCAGATCCCAGTCTTTTGACTCCAACAACAATTAAAGCCGACTCCGAAGCACATATGAACACACAACTAGCCGCCACTTCCCTTCGTTTCCGCTTTTCATTCCAGCTGCCACGAATCCATCCTCAACATTGGATATGCCTTCACGGTATGCGCTCCTCATCTCGCACTGGAAGACTCCACATCATCCTTTCACAGCATAGAAAACTTTGTCACAAGCATTCTTTTGTGCGGGGATGCCCTCCTGTGATCTGACGTTCTCTTGGAGCGAAACAAAGCCAACCCACCTTTGGATCGCGCCCCACTCCTCCTTCCTTTCGACGATGCATTTTTCCAAGGATGGGTTCTTTCAACTCACCGCGCCCCGCCTCCCACGCGACCCAGGTGATCGAGGAGGCCCAGAGCGAGATCGCCACGGCCGTGTCCAGCTCCCTGGCCAGGGTGGCCAACAACCAGGGCACCGCGCTGGCGGAGGCCTTAGCCTCCGCCAAGGCCGTCGCCACGGGCTACGTCAAGGTCGTCGTCAGCGCCGGCGTGGAGGTCTCGGGCACGAGCGGAGGCTCGGACGCGTGCGGCTCTGCGCAGGCGTCCGGGGAGGGCGAGGCGACGGCGACGGCGGAGGCGGTGGCGCGGGGACTGGCGCAGGCCAACGTGGGGGTGACGGAGGCGCAAGCGGACGGGGTGGCCGAAGCAGTCAGGACCGCCTCGCTGCAGGTGGGTGGGGGTTTGTCCGACGACAATCATCACCATCATCTTCATTTTTGCAGGACAAGGCAATGAGGTGGCCGTCAGCTTCCTGTTTTGCCGACGACAATCACTCTTTCGCCAGAAATGAATTTCATGAAGGGGTCATGGGCGCGTGATCGCCATCCGTCACATTTGCATAACAAGGCAACGAGGTAGTGTCCACCATCAGTTCATCGGAAACTAATGTTTAACACAAACGAAGTCTATGAATCTATAAACTCCCGATGCCGAGAAGTGATTGTCGATGATAATAGCTAAAGGCGTCATGAAGGTCGTCGAGATTACGAGAGCAATGGCAAACTCAACCCTAAAAACCGTAATGAAACTAAATGCCCGTCATGACCCACTTGTCCGGAAATGTTGGGCATCGGACATTTGCTGCATGTGGAGGCCCTGTCGTCATTTTTACCAATATTGGTTCAGTCCAACCTCTCCTGAGAGGGACGTGTTGCATAAATTGTCGTCCATTCATGAAATTGTTACACAGCAAGAAAAGGTGGTCGTATGGAGCTTCGCATCGTGCTCGAGCTGATCGGTGTCCATGATTCGTATATTGAAATCCAATGTACAACGCGAACAAATCCAGAATTCACCAGCACCTGGTTCCCAGAAGTTTTCGCCGCTGCGCTGTCAGTCCAATTCCAAAACTCATCACCTCGGCTTAACCTCATGAAAAGGTTAGACTCCCCTTCGGTGCTGTAGCTTTTCTGCTGCCATATTTGTTTTACCTAATTTGTTGCATGGCATGAGATTCGAACAATCAACGACCGGTCAGCGAGCAATTGTCTCAATCCAGCGAGCGGCTGCTGCTGTTGCGCTCAACCAGTGCCAGAGGGACTGCCTCACTATCTCGCTAGACGTTATGGCGTGCTCACGATCGGCACGTTCAGCCAATCACACCACTATCAAAAAACACCATGTTGCGATGCCAACTGCGATGCGATATTGACACAAAGTAGCGCCATCAATTTGATTTGTATGGCTGTCAAAGTTCCCTAGCCGTCCCGGTTCGAGGTCCCGCTGCTTCGCAATCGACTGCGCGCAGCGATGGGCCACAACGCAGCACAAGTCAAACCGACTTGGTTCGACCTCTGTGGCAACCTTGGTGCACGCGATGCTCAAACGCACTCGCCGTGCATGGTCGGACAAGCAGGCAAGACTCCACTTGTCTTACAACCAAACCAAAAGAAGCCACGAACAGTCTCGGGCTCTCTTTAAATACCAGAATGCGCCTCTACTTTTGCCCACCAGAACTCACACTTACAGCGCCGGATTGGACTCACACTTCACACACGCGCAACATGCTACCCCACAGCACTGAACCCTAGCATCGACCCTCAGCACCAACCCACAGCTCCAACCCACAGTACCAACTCATGATCACCAAAATTAGTAGGATTGAAGCTGATTATTGGCCAGCCGTTCTCCCGCCATCTCAATCAGGTCAATGTGTGCACCAGTCAGCCAGCACATGAACAGGTGCTTGCACAACATGGCAGCTGCGGCTGTCTTGGTGTGTCAGACTTTCATCTCTTTAAACTGTTTTTTAATATGTATTCACTTCTCTCATTGGGTTTCACTGCACATCAGTGTTCAGCCACCGACATCCAGTTATGAGAACTTGAAAGTTAAATGTGAAACGTTGAGAAAAGGTGACAGCCATTCAAAGATATCGTCGATGGCATTCCTCGAAACGGATTCTCATATGCCACCATTTAATCATCGGATTACAAATCAGTAATTGACGGAGGCAGATCAGTGGACAATTACTGGTAAATCGAATAATGGCACAAAATTAGGTGTGATGGCATCAATTAGCGTCAAATAACATCGCAGTGGACATCGCGAAAATGCCGTTTTCCAATGGTGCACCCAGTGTCAGGTGTTTGCCCGATCATCAACAAAACGTGCACTTCAACCAAGTGCGGACAAAGAAAGGAGCAATATTGTTTATTAAATAATAAATAATATTATTGTATAATGAATAATAAAGCGTTTTTTATTCGAATGCGATAAACGTGATCTGCAGGGGTAATCAATAAGATAGGTAGACGAACAGACGAAGAAAACGCGGCGGACATTCCATCAGTTGGCAATTTTCGCTGTACCACAGTCTGCTTTTGAAAAAAAAATCCTCAATTTAGAACGTATGCAAGATGAGAATTGAAATGGCGCGAAATCGCAAATCACAGGAATAAGGGTGTCAACGGAAGATGTTAATAGCGGCGATGGCTTAACGCAGATTCAATTTGATTGTCAGTTAATTTACCAGTGTTGATTACGTCACAAGCGCTAATGCTGCATGCGCTGTCTTTAGCGCCACTCAACTCCCCATGTCGCAGGTATTTGCAAGCGCTTTTGCTGAGGCCTGCGTAACGCAAGGCGACGCCATCGCGTTTCAGAGGGTGGAGGCGGAAGGCTACATATGCGTGGTCGCGGAAGCCCTTGTCGCGCTGTACGCAACAGTGGAAGGTAATGCACTGCGCCGGCACGCCAGTGGCGTGCACTTTCCAGAAAAGTTTGTGCAACAGAGTGCTGTTCAGTACGGAAGCTTTCGAAGAACCATTCTGCGGCGGCCAGCCGTCGACATGGCGAATGAGCAAAGAGAATTTTGCTCCGCCCAGCGTGTACCACTGGCGGAAACTGGTGCACAAACACCGTTAAGAAGTTCCGATTTCTTCCAGCATTAGCCTGTGCAACAGTAATGTTAAAAAACAACGAATGACAATTTGCTGTTAGCGGCATGGAGAGATGCAGACCTTAGAGAGGAGCTTGCCATCGAAAAGGAAGGGAGAGGTGCAACACTCACTCCGCTTGCCTCAATCGTAACACAAGCCCCTGTCCTTGAGTCCACAAATGAACGTCACACCCCTCATGCGCCTCGACGCTTCATGAAAACCGCTTTGCTTGGGCTTTGCTGGGGAAGTTGGTTACTGTCTACTACTATTAGATTGCATTAGTTATTGATGATAATTGTGACGGTGAGGTAAAAATGTATGGTGACTAAGGTGAAGCGTGGTCATAGGGTGAAAATTTTATGGTGCGTAAACAGTAAATGTGGAGACAATGTGTGGTGGCGAAGACATAGGAATGGCATTGGGCTCAATTCAATGCTGTATTTGTGAGCGAACAACGCATTATGTATCCATTACGGCCTGTCTCTTGCGCCTGAGGGGGTCCGCGCAGGAGCGAGTATCAACATGGGAAACGGCGTTAATGATGATGATGATGACCAGGTGAGGACGCCGCAGCCGATTCCTTCTCCCTTGCCGATGTGTCTGAGTGCCAGAACGCCACCGTCACAACGGAGAGCATCTCCACGGTTGACGGTCAGGGGACCGCGCTGGCCGAGGGCGCGGGTGACGTCATCACGCCCTGCCAATTCCCAGAGAGCAGC
>CAJHUC010001765.1:0-36647 GCA_905146915.1 Ostreobium quekettii
ATTGACATCGCTGAGCATGACCAGGCAGATACCATTGCTCGGAATGTAGCTAATGACCATGATCTGTTTGAGGTCCTCCCTGTTCCCCATTCCCACAGAACTATCAGGACCTCTATCAGACGCTACTGTGCCTCCCGTTTGGAGGCATTGTGGGATACCTCCCCACATGGCCGTCAGCTATACGATGTTATGCCTCGGTTCTCTCGATCATTGAGTTGGACTGAGGGTCTTTCCCGCAATGACGTATCTACAGTGGCTCAATTTCTGACGGGCTACTACCCCACAAACCAGTATTTACATCGGTTCCACATTATCAATGACTCACAGTGCACATGGTGTCACTCCCCCATAGATGACAGAGATCACAGACTATTCCGTTGTCCCCGTTTTGCACTTCTGCGGCAGCAGCTGGCCAGTGAGATCCGTGACTTGACACGTGGACAGATTGGTGTCTAGAATTGAAGGCATATGAAGGCCGCAGCACAAATAGATTTGGCCGTCAGGCCTGCAGCCCGCTCTAAGTGGCCTGGGCGGGACCATAATTATTTCCCCCCTCCCATTTTAATTGTCATTTATTTAAGAGAGAATTTTCGTTATGAAAACAGCATCTGGATTATAAAAGGAAGCCAGAATCGGAAATATTGGTCTCAAAACACTTCAGTACAAAAATTTTCAAGAAAAAACATCCAGTCCACAAACCCTGCGAGATGCCCTCCGAAATTGCCATGGGTCGGTCCAAAACATGCGCGCTCAATTTCCGCGGTCCTGGACGCTCCCTTGCCCGCGAGTTGTAACGCCAGTGACCGCAGCCGTTGTGACAAAGGACGGGGTCCAGCACGTGGCATCGCGCTGGCCAAAAACACTCGAACGTGCATTTGTCCTCGTCTTAGACGCCCATCGTTACAGCGTTGACGATGCCCACAATCGCTGCGGTTGTCAATCTGCGGTTGGCGGACCTCCAACGAGCCAAAAAGGCGAAGTTTTAAAGCCTTGAGTCGTGCTCTCAGTGCAGATTTCCCTCCAAGGCTGTTTGGTAGCCTTGCTCGGATATTTCGCCTATTTTGATGCTTGAATCGGGTTTTGCGTGGACCCCTAAGGCCCAAATCCACAAACAGCCACTGTTTGCGGACACAGTGGCCGATGCTCTCGTGTGTTACACAATCCGTTGTCACCTAGCAAGTTTTTTCGCTAAGAAAGACGCGAATTCACCCCCTCTTTCCGTTTCCCTTTTGCCCAATCCTTTCAACGGCCGAGCCGAGGCTGAATTGCCATTTTTGTGAGAATGCCCAATTCGTCAATTGTTCGCGCTATACCGGGATGACAGCCGTCACCATCTGTTGCTCTTTTTGTTAGAAGGATCGGGAGACCTCCCTCAGTTGCCTTGAATGCGGCGGCGGAGCTCAAAAAGTCCTGGTTAAAGCTCTAGGCCCTGGGCGTCGCTCCGATCCACAAGATCAGGCGTGAGTTGCTGCTGCAAGCCACGGCGAGTTCGACGGTCAAGGCTTCCGAAATGCGTTTCCTATCGCCATACGTCTTTGCAGGCACCGAGGCGACCTCCGCTCTGAACGGCGTGGATAGTTTTGCATGGACGGGATTGTTTTTGCGCTGTGAAAAGAGCCGGAAACAGCCAAAAAGGTCTGTTTTCGGTGCGCCGAAAAATTGCCCACTTTTGGCCAGAGGTTCCTGGCTACAAAGCACTGCCAAATCCTCAATACCAAATGAATTAACTTGAAATTGTGATAGTATGTGTACTATACTCCTACCTAGCAAGCACAACTTTGGAAAGAAATTTAATTGAAAATTGATGTAGGTACGATGGAGAAGTTGTGCTGCAAAGTCGTAGGCGACACTTAATATGGGAGGGAGCAAGAACGTTGTTGTCACCTATATACAGGCTTGCTATTTACGCTGCAAGCGCGGATCTTATTTACGGTTTTCGCATAAACAGTTTTCAGGTTTTTACGCGTAAGGATGTGCGAAAGTACGGAAATACGACGTAAAAACAGCCCCGTGTACATAAGGACAGTACATACAGCCTTCGAGACATCCGTGAAATGGCATCCATATGCATTGGAATGGGCATGAAACGAGTTTTTTTCCTCTCCAGCATGGCCCGCGCCGACTGGAAATTGGACGCTGTGTTGCGGACAATCAAGGGGGCGGAATGCTGATCACTGCGCGCAACTTCCATCGTGTAACTTGCGGGTCACAACAAGGCGCAAAAACGTAGAAGCAGCGGCAAAATAGCCTCCTTGGAGAATTTATGCTTTAACGCATAAAAGCGCAAACGCAAGAAAGTGAACGCAGATGATAAGCCTGCCTATATACTGTGCCATGGTACAGATTGGTTCAGAAAACTACAGGTCTCAGATATTTTCGCTACAGATCTCGAAACGCTTCACCAAAGATATGTGCTCAAAGTTGCGCATGCATGCGGAACAGTGGGGAGAGCTGTCCCGGGGTACAGGCAGTTGGAACTCTTGTAGCTCGGTGATATACTAAAGAAATTTCGAAAGGCCAGTTTGTTCGGGTAATTTTTTAGATTGCGAATTTCGAAAACATTGTACATAGTTTAGGTACAGAAAATACCAGTTTTCAGACACCGGAGGACGTCAGAGAGTGTATTCGCGTTCAGCATATCGGACTTGTCTGCCGTAGACTTCGTTTGGGCAACATTAGGACCTCGAATCCAGACTTGTCACGTACATGTAGGTATGTGCGCAAATGTGCCTTTACGCGTATTCATGGATTTTTACGTCTGCGCTTGTTCATGCGTGTTTATGTGCATTCATGGGCCATGTGCCCGACATCTCCAGTTTGTCGTGGAGGGCTTTGCTCTGTTTTGACAAATGCAATGCGCCATGTGGAATTACAACACGGTGTGGCGTTGCGTTTGCTGGTCGATTGTCGCCTCCGCTCGGTATGCCGCCCAACGAGCCGTTAAAACCCACCGCCAAATATTTTCCAACGCCAAAACTGTACAGGCCACCTGCTGCTACTGGGGCTTGTGCGCGAAAAGGGGACGCATCTGCGAGTCTTGTGAGCGGCAGTCAGACGAGCGACGGTTCATAGAGGGAAGTCGTCTCTTCGGCGGGTAGGTCTTCAAGGGAATGGCGGAAGCCGTGTTGTGGTGCTGGAGGAGGCGGTGGTCTGAATTTGAATTACATATGACGTGTATTGATGCAACACGTTTATGGGCTCACGTGTAAATACGCGTGTTTGCGCGGTCGTTTTGTAGTGCCGTAGACGTGCTTCCTTTGACCGTAAGCAAATGCTTGATAGGCCATATTTTGGTCACGGAAAAAAATGGTTTTCCCAGGAAATTGGACCAGAGCAGTACCTCAGGAAATTGTTTTGACTTAAACGGATCATTTCCAGGCAAGCATTTGTAGTGATTTGAACATAGGGGCAAAAGCTTGGAAGGCTTTCAAGGTCTCGGCGAGCAACGAGCCCCAAAGGGGTCTTGAGTGGGTCGCCTCCTGACTGACGGTGCGCAGTGTAGAATGTATATCTGCCGTTGTCGTCTTGGCTCCAGGTCACAAATGTCCCTTCAAAAGGGAGAGACTACAGCAACGTCGTTACTATACTCGCCGAGTCCTGTACATATCAATCGCCGATGCCGACAGTTTTTTCGACGACCGATCGAGCATTTCGGCTCTGGAGCGGAACCCCAGAAATCGGTAGAGTTGATAACCGCGGCGCTTCCAGATATATCTGCCACTATGGGCGAGGTAGCTAATGGTACTAAGGCCAGCACGAGCGTTAGGAAGAATTTGATCGCTACTCCGCTGCATAATAGCCAAAGGTTAGCTGAAGCTAGCTGTGCCAGGCACAGGAACGAGCACTTCGAGCGCCGTTCACACTGCGTTGAAAGCGCCGCCGCTGCGCATTTTTGCCAGCGCCAACGCAAAACGTAACAGCGCCACCACAGAGGCACTTAGAGATCTCTGATTGAACATCCACACTATCCGCTGTTGCTTTTGGTGGGATTTATGTCCTTGTAAGTGGGGCATTTCGCATACTGTGCATGTCATTAGTAGTTGATCTGGGCCAACAACAGAACCGTTGACGCACGCGGGTATTCTGCGGCAAATCTTTAGACAGCAGGTGACCTATTTGCAACAGTGGATGCCAAAAATTCCGGGATGCTGCCGCGCACGATGGTGGGGATATCCAGCAATCGGCAGGCGATTTACAGATTTACACGCCACTTTGGCCCATCGCCCGTCGCTAAGGATCTATATCTTTGCTCTTGAACTCGAACACAGTAAGCGCACTTATCCTTCCAGTACCGCAATATCAACGTGAAGGGTCATCACTCGCGTGGGGGGCCTTCAGGATCTGGCGCGCAACTTGGGTGGGGTCAGTCACAGGCTGGGAAAATTCAAAATCTGCGCTGGAGCTGCTCGGCTCCACAGCACTTCCACGTGCATAAGCCTTATTTGTTTACTGTGGTTTTTTGGTCCCCACGGATAAATGCATAGAATGTGCTGTGATTCAGTTTTGAACGAAGCTAAGAAGTGCATGATGCCAATGCGACCTTTCAACAAATTGTTTCATTCAATTCCGGACATAGACAGTATCGAACAAGCCAGATCGAGATTTCTGGCAATTTGCGTGATGATCCCCCATTTTAGCGATCCAGGTAACCTTGTTCGGCGGAAAATTTCGTTGAACTTCAGCTCCCACATTCCTCTGAAAATCTGGGCGGCATTGCAGGAAAGGCCATGGCCTTAACGACGCACTTGGAACTCCCCACCAAGCGAGTGTAGCAGGGGCAGTATCCGGCAATCGGGATTGTGGGAAGGTCACAGGTTGGTGCCTTGGACGTGGGCACCATCCCATCGGGGCTTTGGCCATTCGGTCATCCGGTTGTAGGTGGCCGTTTGCTAAAAATTCTTAGTCGCTGGCAGCAGGGATTTGATTGCTCAAGACGCTATGCTCTTCGTCAACTGTAAGTTTCACATCAAAACTATGCAAACGGGAATAGGCAATCGTAATGCACGGTGAATACACAACTTAGCACGACTCTAGCACGATTCTTGCACGACTTTCATCACCTTACGCGGTTTCCAAAACCGCGCATCTGGCCCTGCTTGTTACCAGTGTCAGTGGCATGCGGTCTGGGGACGAGGGGTGCCCCAAATGCGAGCAAAACGCGTTTTGACCCAGTGCGGTTCAGGCCCCCTCCTCAAGAGCGGCAGAATTTTAGATCCAGAATAGCTTGATCAGAATTGAGGCGGTATGCAGCAGTCGTATTCATTTGCAATGGACTTCAAATTCTGTTTGCAGCTAAGTGAGCCAAGCTTCGAGTTGCTGTTGGGCATTTTAGGAACTTGTTCCGTCTTTACAGGGCTATCAATAAAATATATTTCAAAGAGAGATGTTTCAATTGTATTGCACATACAGCTTGAGGCTGAGCAGAACAATTGGCACGTAAGCGCAAGTTGGGACTTAGGTCTATGCAGCTTAAACCACTTAACTGCCCAGGACATGCCGTTTCCCGAATGCGCACTTCTTAGAACCTCTGGGCAGGAGTACGGACCTTAGGTCCAAGAGGCCGTAGTACGGGTTTCGTTGGTTTTTGTATTACTATATGCTACTATTTGAAATAAGCGTGCTTGTGCTTGCAGAACGTCCCCTCGAAAATATCGCATCATGTGGGGGCGGTTTCAGTTGGGTTGAGAGAAGAATTGCTAAATTAATTGCTTGAAAAATTCGTCCCAATGAGCTAGGAACGACGAATGTGACGATTTCACATTAGTGATCTAGAATTGTACTGCCGTTCATTGCAAAATTTTATATGAAGGAACTTTCATGTAGATTTTAGGCTTTGAGGCAATTAAAGCGTACTAATGCAAGACCCGGAGTGGTTGGGTGTGGGATGCGCATGACGAGCGGCGTGGGGTGGGGTTTGTAATGTACTGGGGACGATATGAGTGCGCGGTGCCACCGTCATGACTACAATGGCGAAGAGTACACCCCATGCTTGAGGGCATAATACTATCCTCGCTGCTGGTGCAACGGCGTTCCCTTGTGCGAACGGCGAAGGCCCTTTAGGCGGACTACACGTAATGCACTACTCATTGGGATGGATGGCTTGTTCGGCGTTCATCGATAGGGCGGAGCCCTGGAAGGTTGCTTGAACCCCAGTAGGAAATACCTCGATAACAAATATTTGACGGGCGAGCATATATAGCGAGCTTTTGTTGCGAACGAAGTCCAAGGGCGAGTAAATCTGCCCCTCGTAGGGCCCACGGGACCGTCCCTGGCTCTCTGGCGTCCCGTGGGGTGGCGGAAGCGCGTACAGCTGCCATCGCTTACCAGAGCGTCCGTTAAACGGCTTCCTTCGCACGCGCGGCGTTAGTAAATCGGCTGCTGCATGCCCTTTACACGCTCGCCAGCTCGCGGCCAGCGTTGCGTTGCAATGCAGCAAGATTCAATATATTACGGTAGTAGAGGGGGCTTGCGTTGTAGACTTTACGCAGTCAGCCAGCCTTTGCTGCGGCTTACCGTAGAGAACTGGGAATAACGCCCCAAGGCCTTGAGCATTTCTGCTAATGCCCGCAAACCTGGGGTCGCTATATAGAGTACCCGTGATTTCCAGCGTTCCCCCTGCGTTATGTCACACCTGAGACGACCGCTCCCTATCCAAGCAATTCATGGGGCGACACTCACTATCCCCAGCACGTGGCGGCGCCGCTGCCGACATAACTTGGTGCATCTTGCGCCGTCCATCCCATAGGACGTTGGTTCCGGTGGCTCGGATTTTGATGCTAGCGGCATGCTGTTTTATTCAGAGGGTTTTGGCAATATGGCCTAAGATTAAGAAAACTGGACTAACAGCGAATCGATGGATGTAACCTCGGTGAAGAGTATACACGCAGAATCTATTTGCCGGCTGTGACAAGGGTGTTTGAAGTCTACAGCAGCCAGTGGCCAACTGCCATTTGTATTGCATTATGTTGGCGTTGTCACCACTGTATGCGATTGCGCGTTGTGTGGATTGTTTAGATTGATGCAACCACATGTGCTGTTCCTTTGCTCTGGCTTTTCATATCCCAAAATTACAATGAGTTGGTTTCTAGGCGTCTGAGTCCCTCGCATCACCTATGTGCCAATCCTGTTATTCAAGAGAAGGGCGGGGAAACAGGATCAGGAGAAATGCTGACGTAATGCGATGCCTGCTTGACAGAAGTCAGTGGTTGTCATTCACGAGAGTCTGGACCTCTATCGATGGCGTTGTGGCCGCCAGCCACACACGTGACATGACGCACAAGTGGACGTGCAGCTTGTGCTCTTGGACGCCAACCTACATTGATTTATGTGGTTGAACAGTTCCGTGGATCTGCCAGGATCGACATTACCTTGCATTCACCCGGCCTTAACATCAACGTCTCTTTACATTCGACTGCTGGGTGCTAATTCATCTGCGAACGGTCATTTGGCTGTTTTCCCCTTCCTTTCTGCTGACTTGGAGTTAATCACAACCCTCCCCACCTTTTCCCTAACAGGGTGCTGTGTCACCTCGCAAGTGTCGTTAAATTATTTGGTGCAGCCCAGCCTCACCGAGTCCACCAGTCAACTTCCATATATGTAGCACTGGTAGAAAACTCCAAGTCGGCTACGTAAACTGCGTTTCCATTTTGACAATAATTGATGCCATGCCCCCAAGCCATTCTCAGTGACGAAAAATGCAGTATGCACTATAATGGAAAATTAAGAAAAACACTTTCCACGCGGCGTAAATTGTTTCACACCATTTTTTGACTATGACGAATATCGCTTATCCGTGAAAACAACTGCATAAAAAACTGCATGTAAAAGCCAATTTCGGTCGATGATAATATGAAACTCACATGTCAGGTAAAAAGCATTCTACAATAGTGAGTGACACGTTGCTCGCGCTTCCGCTCGCGCTCACACACGGTCGCTCCCAGGCACGGGAAGCAAGCCGCAACCAGATGATCTTACAAAATGATTGTTCCATTCATGTAGTGCTCACTGCAAGCGTGTTCAAAAACACGTCTCTCCCCATCGTTCCCCCTTTCGCCATATTGCACACCATACTTAATTCGCCCCTCGCCGGGAATTTTGGCCGAGTGCCCCTTGGGCTGCGTGTCCACTTGTCACCCTGATTGCGGTCTTCGCGAGTCCCTATGAGTGCGAGTAGAGAACCGAGCAGTCCCGGTGGGACACATGAGTCTGGTCCCTGACTGTCACAGATGCATCATTCATAGCGTGGTTTCGGTTCGATGCGGGCGATGCGCTTGCCGCGGCGCCCAACTCAGCCCGGGTTGGGCCTCCTCCACCGGATTGCTGGCGGGCAGTCCGGGGCGCTCGCTCCTTCAGGGTGCGCAGTGCGGACCCAAGCCTACAGGGTGGCTGGGCGCAGGGCGGCCGTGTGCGCTATGGGTGCGCGGCGCCATGCAGCTTGTGGGTGCAGCCGTGGGGTGCGTGGAGTGGGCGAGAGAACGGCATTACAGTTTTATAGGTGGTCGCCCCTTTGAGGGGTTGGCCCCACCCGGATCACGTGACAATGCGGCCGCTGGGCCCATACGATAGTATCTCATCCCCCGATACAGTACGGCAGAGGGGTCCAAAGTATTGGATATATATCTATCAATAACTCCTCTATTGCTAACCCAATGGAGGCGGTTCAAGAACCTATGAGCTCCTAATGAAGCCTACTATCATATGAGATTGTATTATCATTATGTTCAGTGCACTTTAACCTCCCAGGAACCCAATTACCATACAAACATACTACCCCCTGTGCTTTACACCACAATCCCTCTCTGGGACTCTTACCCTCTGTCTTCTCTGTCAAGTTCCTTCTTCTTCCGCTGGCAAGTCCAACGCTGGTAATTGGGTCGGTTTTCTAAGGTTTAGGATGTATGAAACAAGAAGGGATCTTCAAAGTAACGACACCGCAACGAATTGGGTACCGAAGATGGTCGCTGTCTTCAGGAAGGCACCCAACGTCCAGTTGGCGCAAAGGGCACTGGAACCGAGACACAGTGGTTGTATCATCCTGCAGCTGCGTGTTCAGTGTATTGATGCGACCTTGCAGCGACCACTTGAGTGTGGCAACAATGTGCGCATTTACTATAACCTGCGATTGCATTGACAACGGGTTGGACCACATTTGCGCACGCAAAGTTATCCAATCACTGCGGGGACGACAGCGCCGTCCTGTCTCATCACACAAGCGGGGCTGATGCACCATACGCGATTGCACAAGGCGCAATCGCGTGACACCACACAAATGAAAAGCAGGCCAAAATACATGGTTTTGAAAACGCGTACCATGTCGCAAAATTGAAAATCGTATAAATCATGAATGAAATCGCATCTATTATCGTATGAAAATGGGACCAAACCGTGTATTAACGATTGAGTGAGTGTACACGATTGTCGCATGTTTTAACGCGCCTTTACACGAATTCTACACAGATCTAACAGCTCGAGCAGCTCAATTCTGAGCATTTCCTTATGCTGTATTTACCATTTCAGCATTGGCATTTCCATACAATATTCAGCATTTCTGGCACTAGCAGAAAACGGCATGTTTTCGATGCCAACTGCAATGCCATTTTGACACAGAATGATGCCGTCACAGTGATCGCGACGGCATAAAAGCGATTGCAATAGCGTCAATTTGTGTCAAATGGCGTCACAATTGTCATCGCACACAAACTATTTTCTACCGGTGTGAAGGCAACATGACGATCAGCAGTGTTTTGCACAGCGTTCCGCAAAATGCATATGCCATATTTACCCGGTATTAGTAGGCGTGTATTAAACCCTCAAAGTGAGCTGTGGATAATAATAGCGGGTCATGGATACTAACAAGGTTTGGACCCCTGATCCAAGTATTACACAAAGGAAAATTTAAATTGGGCAGTTAAATGACCAAAAATGTGTTGGAAAAAATGCGAGATGCAGTGCATAGGTAGCGACATCACCAAATCAAAGTTAGAAAACCACATAGACCACACTACTGACAACTACACATTGACAGCGATAATGCTATTGCCACCACAGAATCCCAAGCAGAAACGCAGAAACGCAGAAACGAATTCACAATCAATCACTGTCCACGTCCGCATCTGATCCAAAGTCGTCAAAATCATCACCAACACCTTCCCGGGTCATCAACAATTTGGACGGGCGATGCCAGCATGTTAGGGTGGACGGCAGCCTCTGCTAAAAAATCGGCCAAAATACACGGTCCAGAAATTCGCGTACCGTGTTGCGCGTGTCAAAATGGTGTAAAAGTCGTGTGACCATCGTGTACCGATCATGTACTAATCACAAAGTACACATTTGCCGCTGGTACACTATTGAAATCGTGTAAAACCGTGTGCTTTGTCATGTTGTCAATGGTGGTAAGATGGACCACTTTCGTGTACAACACAGGTTTGAAAACTACATGAGTATAGCAATCGTGGTTTGAGCCATCCTCGGTGGAATTCTGTGTTGGTGGGGCCATGTGTTGTTGTTGTGGCCTCAGAGAAGTCTCATTTGTTTGGGCGCACTGGCCCAACTGCAGTAGATGGTCAGAGTGTTGTTTTTGGTGGTGACCATGATGTAGATGCCGGAAAGAAGAATGATGTGAGCACTGACTTTTTCCCCGCAGTCAGTGATAGCTGTGTGGCTGGGGTCACAACTAAGATTGATAGTGTTGAGCAACCTGTTCTTACTGGCAGCCAGAATTTCTGTGATGAGAGGCTGACCAATTCTGATACACCCAAAGCTGGTGGTGGTGATGTAGAGGGAGAAATGGTGGGATTGCGCACCCCGCTTGTCTGTCCTCTAGTCAGTGTTGGGTTCATGGGATACGAACTTTTAGGCAGTATAAACCAGCATGTAGTTGTGGCTTATGTCAATAGTGGGAGCACTGCAAACTACATTTCTGAGGCAATTGCTCGACGGATTGGTCTCTCACCGGATAGGAAATCGGTGAAACTGCAGATGGCTGACACGACCACATGTGAGACATTGGGTCATGTGTTTGGAGTGAAATTTCGCTGTGGTCAGTTCATGAGCACTTTTGATGCAGATATCTTCCCAGGATTGGCTCATGACATACTCCTTGGTCTACCTTGGTTGATTAAGGAGAACCCCTATATTGATTTTCGGTCAGGCAGGATTCAGGTGTTGCAGAGTTAGGATTATGTGGCATTGCCGACGATCAGTTGTCCTAGACAGCAAAATGTATCAGGTAGTCCATTCAAACGTCAGAAGGATATGCTGATGGTGGTGATCAGGCCAATCAATGATGACAGTATTCTTGTGGAGACAATCCCTAAAGACCATGAGGGTTCAGATATGAACAAGCTCAAGCGTGCTAACCTACCGAATAAGATCATTGCAGCACTTGACGAGTACAGCAAGGTCTTCACAAAGGATCTACCAGCAGGTGTTCCGTTAGTGCGGAAAGGTCATTAGTTTCACATCGAGCTGGAAGAAGGAGCTCAACCAGTCAATAGAACTCTCTACAAGCTCAGTCCCTTGGAGCTGGAGGAGGTCAAGCGTTAGCTGGATTATTTGTTGCAACAGGGATACACACGTCCATCAGAGTCACCTTGGGGAGCGCCCATCATCTTCACCCCCAAGAAAGATGAAGGACTGAGGATGTGCCTAGACTACAGGTGGCTTAACAAGGTCACCAAAAAAAACAAATACCCGTTGCCACTTCCAGAGGAGCTGATGGACAGGCTGGCTAGAGCTAAGGTATTTTCGAAACTGGACCTAAGAAGTGGTTACTGGCAAATGCCTATCCGGGAACTGGACATGGAGAAAACTGCCTTTAAATGTCGCCATGGGCAGTTCGAATTCTTAGTCTGTCCTTTCGGTGTGACCAATGCACCACCACAATTTTAGGCAATGGTCAATGATTTATTTGCCGATATGATAAACAGATTTCTGGTCGTGTTCTTGGATGATTTGATGGTATACTCGCAAAATATGGCTGAGCGCACACAACATTTGAAGGCAGTATTGGCCCGTTTGCACAAGTATAAGCTATTTGCCAAAGCAAGTGAAACACAGATTGCAGTGAGCAGCACTGATTTCGTTGGTCATTGGATTTCTGGGGATGGTGTTTCACCTATGCCAGTCAAGATTCGTGCCATTCAGCAGTGGAAGAAGCTGGAGAATGTTACAGATGTATGCAGCTTCTTGGGGATGGTCAGCTTTTATTGACGTTATATACGGCGGTTTGCAGAGATAGCTGGACCATTGCACGACTTGACCAGGAAGAACATTGTTTGGCATTGGGGACCCAGACAAGAGCAGGCGTTTGAAGATCTGAAGAAAGCATTGACTACTGCTCCAGTTCTGATTCTTCCTGATCCCAGTCTTCTTTATTTGGTGGTGACCAATGCGAGTGATACGGCAATTGGAGCTATGATCATGCAGAACCAAGGCAAAGGCCACCAGCCTATAGCCTTTCTTTTATGCAGATTGCGTCCTGCAGAGACCAGATACTCTCCATACGACAAAGAGATGCTAGGGATCTCCTACGCCCTCAGCTAATGGAGACAATACCTAGAAGGATGTGTTGGAGGTGTTACTGTGATGACAGACTAGCAACCAGCTACCACCTTTATGGAGCAAAAGAACTTGTCTCGCACTCAGACGCGCTGGCTGAAGAGTGGATACTTCGAGAGCATCATGCCAACGATGAAGTATATACCAGGCAAGGCCAATGTGGTGGCAGATGCACTCTCACACAGTTATACAGCTCAGAACCATCCTGACTCAGTTGCCAAAGTTCAGTCTGCAGCAATACCATGTGTTGAGGAATCAGAGAAAGAGGCATGGCTTCATTCGCTGAACACAGATGCTGGAACTCGTGATGTGATGGTGAAGCTTCATATGGGACAACCAGTGCGGGGTTACTCAATACACCAGTCAGGAGTTTTGTATTACCAAGCAACTGGGAGCGAGCGCAGGATTATGGTTCCCACCAGTCAACAACAACATATTCTTGAAGAGCACCATGATGTACCTACATCCGGACACTTGGGTGTTGAGAGGACTCTGGAGATGTTGCAGCGTGTTTACTAGTGGAAAGGCATTCGTCAGTCAGTGAAGGAATACACCAAGACCTGTCCAAAGTGTCAAATGTTCAAGTCAGAGAACCAGACACCAAAAGGACTTCGGCAGGCAATCCCAATTCCTACAGCTAAGTGGGAGCAGATTACCACTGACTTGGTAACTGATTTGCGTGAATCACATGGATTTTCAGATGTTGCAGTGTTCATCGATCGACTCACCAAGTTTGTCATTTTTGTTCCTTGCCGGAAAGAGCTGAATGCAATGGGATACGTGAGGCTGTTCTTTGATAATGTCTTTAGGATTTCAGGCATGCCTCGTGCGATTATCAGTGACAGAGACCCTAGGTTTCTCAGTCATTTCTGGCAGGAGCTATTTCGACTTCTTGGCACCAACTTGCGCATGTCCACCGCGTACCATCCGGAGACAGATGGTCAGTCCAAGGTCTCCATATGCACACTGGAGAATTTTTTGAGGCCGTACATTGAAGAGCATCCAGAGGAGTGGAGCACCTACCTTCCTTGGGCAGAATTTGCGATGAGAAATGCTATCAACGTATCGACCGGCTACAGCCCATTTTATTTGATGTCTGGGCAGCACGTTCAAGCTCCAGTGGGACTCATGGCTGAGAAGTCCATTGACATGAGAGTGGAGTCAGTGGATGTGATGGTCAGCAGAATGCAAAAGGTATTATCCAATGCTGTAAGATAGTATGAGAGAGCACAAGAGAGGATGATTACAACTACCAACAAACGTCGTCATGATGTTCAGTTTCAGACAGTAGATGAAGTTGTGATGTGGACAGCATTCTTGCCCTTCACAGCCTTCAAGCACATCCCGACAAAGATCAGGCGGCATTACCTTAGACCTTTTAAGGTGGTGAAGATTGTTTCCCCAGTTGCATACACCCTTGAGCTACCTTCCAGCTGGCGCATCCACCCGACCTTTCATGTGGAGAAGCTGAAGAAATTTGAGCGCAATGAGGAGTTCAGACGAAACGTCAATTCACCCCCAGTGTCACTAGAAGTAGAGGGCGAGCAGAAGTTTGAGGTGGAAGCCATTATTCGTCACAGGGGCAGTACTTCTAGGAGACAGTATTTAGAGGTTTGGAAAAGCTATGAGCTTCATGAGGCTACCTGGGAGCCAGAGGCCAACCTCAGTCACTGCAAAGACCTCGTTGCAGAATACCTCCTCAGGCTACAGCGACATGAAGCAATCGCGAAGACTAGACAGATTCGACAAAAGAAGTGATGGACCACGTGGACCTTGGAAAGCAGATTTCCTTCTGAGTTGGATCATGGTATGGGACATGGTTAGTCTAACTCACAGTGGGATTCTGTTGGTACGCCGTGCCTTCTTTCTTGTTGGTTTTCTGAGTCGCTAGTCTAGTGGCCGAGGACGACCACACTTGGTGTGGGGGGGGGGAGAATTGATACAGTTGCTTAGGAGATGTAGCAAATGGGAACGTTTCATTAATAGCAACCTAAGGGTTGAGTTGTGGAACACTCGGGTGCAAAGGACAATCAAATGGACAATTGAAATGATGTACAATCAAAGCTTTTTAATGTCATGCCCCGGGGGTCCGGTTGACTCCCCGTTCATCCGACCTGTGTGCCCGCGGGAGCAACAAAGCTCCCGCATCACAGCCATCTTGCTTGTCGCTTTGACAAATTTGGTTGCGTCATGAGGTACCTCAAGGAGTAGTGGTCCGTGACGACCTTGAATTTCTTGCCTTCTAGGTAGTGTCTCCAAATCCTCAACGCATGAATCACCACCAAGAGTTCCCGTTCATAAGTAGGGTAGTTTGCCTCTGCTGAATTCATCTTCCGGCTCTCGAATGCCATAGGGTGATCACCGGAGTCATAAACTTGACTCAACACAGCTCCCACAGCCGTGTCACTCCCATCGCAAGTCACGATATAATCTTGATCAGGATCGGCAGTCTTCAACACAGGTGCCTCAGTCAGCTTGGTCTTCAATTCCTTGAAGGCTGCATCCTCATTTAAAGTCCATTTGTTGGGAGTCTTCTTCCTTGTCAAGTTTGTCAAAGGCGTAGCAATCTTTTCGAAGTCTTGGATTAATCTTCTGTCGTATCCCGCTAGCCCAAGGAAACTTCACAGTTCCTTCAAATTCTCTGACTACTTCCACTCCTTGATGGACTTGATCTTTGTAGGATCTGGCTTTACTCCATCGACGCTAACAATATGACCCAAATATTCGACTTCTTGCTGGAAGAACGAACACTTGGTTATCTTTGCATAGAGCTTGTGTTCTCTCAAGATTTCCAACGCCTTCTTGATATGCACCTTGTGCTCCTCCAACGATCGACTGTACACCAAGATGTCATCCAAGAAAATGATGACAAAGGTATCAAGATGCTCCCTGAAGATGCTATGCATCAAATGCATGAATGTAGCTGGAGCATTTGTCAAGCCAAAAGGTAGCACAAGAAATTCAAAATGCTCATATCTTGTTCTGAAGGCTGTCTTCGGCACGTCATTTGGATGGACACGGATCTGGTGGTAGCCACTCCTCAAGTCGATCTTTGTAAAGAAACTTACATCCCCCAAGCCGTCCAGAAGCTCTTCAATACGTGGCAATGGGTAACGGTTCCAAATTGTCGCCTTGTTCAATGCCCTGTAATCCACACACATTCGGACACTGCCGTCCTTCTTTGGAACAAAGAGGACGGGAGCTCCAAAAGGTGAAACTGAGGGCTGAATATACCCATGCTCCGTCAACTCCTTCAACTGAGTCTTCAACTCGTCCAATGCTTGAGTAGACATCCGGTATGGTGCTCGATGAGGTGGCTCAGTCCCGGGGAGTAGTTCAATGCAATGGTCTATGGCACGCTTTGGTGGTAGACCTAGAGGTAGCTCCGCCGGAAAAATATCCGAATATTCCACCAGTCGCTCCTTGACTTCTCTTGGAAATGGTGTATCAATCTTGGCATCATCCAACTCCACGATTGCATTCACTTCCTTGCACTCTTGGTCTTCCATCTTGTCTTCACTGATTGGCCTCACAATGGCCACATACACGTCCTCGTGTCGAGCAAGCCGCTTTATCTTCTGGGCTGAGACTTGCATACTCATTGCCCGTTCCCCAAAGATACTTGAAAGCTTGGCACCCTCCTTTGTAGGGTAGTCGCTCTTCAAGACGACTGTTTTCTTCCCCACTTGAATGTTGATGGTACCGGCTCTCTAATCTATACTTGGATTCCATCTATCCAGCCATGACTTCCCCAAAATTGCATCATACTTGGGAAGTTTCATCACATGGAAATCCAAGAACTCGGCATGCTCCTTGTAGCTCACTTGTTTTGGAAACACATAGGGGTCAAGAGAGTTTTAACCATTAGTTTTGGTTGGTCAGTCATCTGTAGGATTAGACCTATTATTTGGATTTTTTGTGATCTCTAGATACTCGTAGGCTCTTTACTTGTCTAAATCCCCCAAGTATAGAGTACTTTGTGGCTTAGGGAAATCCCTGTACTTAAGGGATAGACCGTGGGGGTAGATTGGGCTGCGATGTATCGATAGTGGGTCCGATACAGGGGTATGCCGGGCGATACAGTCGTGACGCACTGATGTACATTGTGTGGTGTCTGTGTGACGGGTGGCCGGGCCGGAATGTGGCCGACCACCAGTACGTACGTGGGGGTGCGTTGCTCCCCACTCTGTTACCCGTTTGGCTCACTGCCGCGCTCCGCACGGGCCTCGCAGCCCGGGGAGCAAGCTGTCTTGCTACCCGCCATCTTCGAACGGCAGGGCCGCCCGATCCCAGAGCGCAAGAGGGCCCACCGCGCAACGAACGAGCGAGCACCCCGATTACGCCCGCCGGATTCGGCGGAGGGGCCATCGGCCCAACCGGGTGCAGGCGGATGAAGTGGGACGCGCGTGACAAAGGGGACCAGTGGAGGCCATCGAAAAGGGCCCCGCAGCAAGTGGTTTCAAAGCGCGGAGCCGCGAGGAGGATCGCCGGCGGATGACGCCAGGAATGGTGGCGTCGGGTGAAGCCGCGACCGAGGGGCGTAGCGACGAGAAATGGCACCAAAATCGGGCGCGGATCGAGCTGCATGGAAGCAGCGACCGAAGCGAAAGAGGACCCGACGCCATGGGAAACGCCAGCAAGGTGAAGGTATAAAGATGGAGTTTTGAAAGCGCTGGAGGATCGCCGTTGGAGAAGGAAGCGGTGCGGAGGAATGTGGAAGGAAATGCGCCGCTAAATCGGCGTTGCACCAGCCGCAAAGTTGGGTATGCGGTGCCAAGGATGCGGCGCCTGATGGCGCCCTTGGCAGGCCATGGAAGCGAGCGGAATTGGAGGACCCGCATGCCATGGACGCGGAAGCGCCGGTGGGGGCGCATTGGCGGGCACAATGGCAGAGCGTAGCGCCGGAATGCAACAGCATTCCTGCGGCCAAATGGCAGGGGATGCGGCGCCGAGGAAATGGCTGGAGATGGCGGCCTTGGTAGGCCATGAATCGGTGGAGAATTGGAGGCGCTGGTTTGCCAAGGATTCGGAGTCACCGGAGGGGGCGCATTGGCGGGTGCAAAGGCGGAGTGCAGCGCCGGGATTCCACAGCATTCCCGAGGCCGTACGGCTAGGGATGCAGCGCCGAGGAAGCAGCGCCCAATGGCGGAGTTGGCTGGCCATGGATGCGCGGGGAATCGGAGGCCCCGGCTGGCCAAGGACGCGGAACGCCGGCAGAGGCGTTCTGGATGGATGCATCGGCGGTGGATGGAGCCGGAATGCAGCGGCATTCCCGCGGCCGCAGTGTGGGAGATTGAGGCACAAAGACGCAGCACGGCGTGGAGCCGTCGGCAAGCCTTGGATGCGGCGAGAAGCGGAAGCCGATGGAGAATGGAGGACGCCGCGGCGAGGCGCCGGACGGTGGTGATGCAGCAAGGAAGCGGCATTCAATCGGCCGCAACGCTGGGGATGCGGCGCCGAGGACACAGAGTGAGATGGATGCAGCGACAGGCCGAGAACGCAGAGCGCGGAGGAGGACCCAGCGTGCAGCGACGCGGGAGCCGAGCAACGGACCGGTACGCCGCGGCATGACGCCGTCATGCCGCGTGGACTCGCAGCGCCCGGCCCGGCCGTGTGGAGAGCAAGCGGGGCACCGCCATTCTGGGTGGTGCTGCGCCGATCGGAGCGCGAGATCGAGGCGCAGGCCGGAGCCAGGGGCAGGCGAGCGCGGGCTCCTCGCGCAGGCGTTGCCGGCGGGTGGAGCAGCAGCAGCGGCGTGTCGGACCTGCGGCGAGGCACACCCGGCGACCAGGACACGGTACCGTCGCGGGGCGCATCACGTGCGTGTGAAAGGACGTGTCAGGAACCTCCCCCGGGCTGGAGGGAAGCTGAATTTGGCAGGGGGGGCGCCACTCGCTTGCAAAGCCCAAAGTACTAGGTGGACAGTGTGTTGAAAAAGTACAGGGCTGTATGGCAAAGTACTACGAGTTGGTGAAGGAGGCAAAGTACTGGGGGTGGTGCGCAATGTACTGCACATCTACAAGTGTCTACAAGGTACAGACTTGCTGCGCGAGTGGGGGAAATTGGAGGCCATGTGACAATGCAGGAGGGTGGCCACCCTCACTTGCGCCCACCTGGAATTGGGCACCAGATGTGGTGTAAAGTACTGGGCCCAAGGTGGGGTGTTTAAGACTACTGGCATAATCTACTGGTGGGATTCTAGCGGTTGGGGTAGTTCGGAAGCCGAGAAGATTGCAAGGCAGAGAGAGTCGACACACCCTTGAGGAGCATGCGACCCGGGGGTGTGACACCAAAGGGATACAGAGGAGACTCGGGCGCGCGCAGCCATCTTCGGGTGAATTGCGCAGTGTGATTGCACCGAGTGGAGCACCCATTGCTAGGGTGCTGGGTAGCTGAGGAGCAACAGTTGCCCAGAAGCATGTACTGTTATTGTATAACATGCTTCAGGATTCTGACAGAGTGGCGGTCCAGCGCAGGCCCCGAGTTGGCGGTCTAGATTCGCCCCACCTAGGAATCTTGAGTGGGCCGAATTAACCCTCAAGATTTCCTAGTGTGGTGAGGATGTGCTAGACAGAGAGCAGTCTGTGGTAGGCCCCGAGTTGGCGACCCAGGCTGGACACCTGGTGCAGGCCCCGAGTTGGCGGCTCAGGTTGAGATAGAGAGCAACCTAGTGCAGGCCCCGAGTTGGCGGCCTAGGTTGGACATCTGAGGCAGGCCCCGAGTTGGCGGTCTCGGATCGAGATCTGGACGACAAGAGTCGTGGAGTACACCACCTTCATGACTGCCCATCCTGACCACACCGCCTGACTACTCAGTGGGTCAGTAGGGTGCCATTACACCAGACCCCCAAGTGAGGGAGTCCTCGTGTGGCTCCAAGGGCCATTAGCATGTCAATACACCACGTCCTGGGTCCATAGGGTGCCAGTGCACCAGACCCAAAGTGCGGTTGGGGTGACTTAGGAGGCCTCTCTCCACAGTAGGGTGCCACGGTGTGCCAGTGGAGAGGGAAGACTGGGACACCTTCCCAGTTAGTGTGGTCGTAGAAGGCTAACCCTGCCAGGAACCTGCCAAGTCGTGGCATACCTGGTTGAAGCCGTCGGGGGCCCTACGATGCGCTAGGGGGGTGCAAGTAGCCTGGTATAGATGGGATATCAACCAGGCTCCACCTGTGAGTTACCTGGGTTGTACATGTGCCCACTTTATGTGTGGCGTCAGCCCTGAGGTGCCCTGGTAGGTGAGGCTATTAGAGGCCGTTCCCGGGTGGTCCTGTCCCAGGCAAAGGGGCAACCAGTTTCGGTTAGCTGTGAAGTTGGGACTAGACTAGTTGAGGACTCATGGACACTGCCCCCGAAAAGGTCAGGGATTCGTCCTTGTCTGAAGTACGTGGGTAAGCCTGTGGGGAATCACTAGTTGAATACCTTCTGATCAGTCTGGCTGACTGGTGGAAAAAAGGGTCACTCTGAGCGAGATAGGGACTACGTCTTGGTCTATGACCAGGATTGTGAGGTTCCGAGAGCCTCTGACTACACCGGCATGTCTACCCAGTTTGCAGTCCATAGCTCACGGATGATTCTTTCGTGTCCAGTGGTATGCAGTTGATAGGGATTTCATTTATATTTATACGACACCATATTGCGAGGATTCAGTGGATTATGGGGTTGCTATCATTATTATCATAGTGCACGAGTACTCATGAGGGGATAGCACACTCAAGCAACCAAGTCGTATCCCATGAGTTAGACTGATACCATATTGTGGACAGAGTGGAGAGGCACATATTCACAATTTTATTGATTCATTGTTATTGTTGGATTCCTGCACCTGTATAGTAGTGATGCTCCATGTATTCTTTGCACAGAGGCAGGCTGGTCTTTGACATCCCCCACATGCATATGCTGTTATTTTTCCACCCGCAGACATGGTGCATGATGGACCTGGTCATTGTTGGGATAGTCATGGGAGATCAGAGGAGGCCTTGGGTGGCTACATAGCACCCACTGTGTTGATTCAGGGATGGCTGGTCAGCTAAACCAGGAGGCAGTTCGGCATTACTGCCATGTAAGACTGACATAGATTTGAGCCAGTGTCAGGTTAACATACTGGTATTCTTTTCGTACTCTAACCGGTACAATAGTGTCAGGTGATCAGTGGCTTGGCTAGCCAGTGAGCCAATGCCATTTTGCTCAATTTTGGTTTGATGCGTCTGTGTGGTTGAGGCAGTGGAAGACGCAGGGTGGAACATGCCTGGCCAGGCACTACACCGAACTGAAGCATATCAGTAGTCTCAGGAGATGTGACATCCAGGCATCAGGGAGCCAGTGTTTTAAAGTCTCATGCCCCATTGGGAGAGACCCCAGAGATGTCTTGGGAGTGGGATGCCTTTATTGATGAGGATCCCTATGTTGCAGATTTGGTGGATAGAGACTGTTCTGACTCCATTGCTGTGGGCGGCCTCAGACCCAGGAGCCGGATTCAGGACCATTGCTCTGCAGGCTTTAGCAGTGGTATATTGCACATGTGTGCCAGAGTTGGTTGACATTGTGGTCTTGCTGGTTTTGCACATAGCCAGCAATTCTGAGTATATCACCAATTCTATGTTGTATATCAGAGTGTTCCACTGTGATAGGACACTCATGAGTGTTGGATACATGGGGTAGTATGAGGGCATGTTATATGATTTCAACTCAAACTTGATCAAGAGGAATATGATGGGAACAGCTGGTCGATTCCGTGAGACATAGAGTCATCCTCTTTTGAGTTCAGAATCCCTATTTGAGTTCACTGCTAGGAGGGTTGTGAGGATGGTAGCAGTGAGGGGATATCATGATGTTCACATACCAGGTTATCAGTAGAAACCTGTCCTGTGTCAGCACTCGATTTTATCTCTCGTGGCGGACAGTTGCAGGCCCCAGGTGCAACTGGGGGCATTGGACTAGTACACTCAATTCTCTAGTTGGAGAATGTGAGTACTCGGCTAGCAGTGAGCCACATAGACATCGCCGAGGACGGTCGATGCACCCCAGGGGGAAGTAGCTGGACATTGCTAGATGTAGCAGGGAGCCAGAGGACAGAGATAGCTTCCAGTCTCAGCATCCTCATCTTCAGGTACAGACACACAAGGTCCAAATTGGTGGATGGTTATAGAGGATAGTAGACCTGTTCACTTGCATGGTGGTTAGCAGTGACGGGTAGAGCTAGCACCGATGATCTATATTTGGTGTGTTCTGTGGGTTGATGATTATTTAAGTGTATGATGGAATGTGAGGGTACTGGTCATATACACATTCTTGGATATAGAGTTTATCAACGGTCGTTGTGTATTCATAAGAGGAAGTGCCCATCCCCCGGTCGTTAAAAATGGGGGCGCCCAGCACATTGATCGCATTTCCTCCGGGCCCATAATAGGAGGTCGACCGAGAGCGCCCAGAGTACATTTTGTTGTATCAACGACTGTGTTGGAATCCAGGAATGATGACCTATATTAGATCAGTGGTATTCTGTGAGGTGGTTGGTTATTGAGGTCGAGGCCACTTGATCACACTCGAGGAGTCCTTTCTTGATTGCAATCAGCGGTTGAGGCAGTACCTGTATCGAAATTGAGGCATATTGAGTTGGATTAGAGGAGATTGCTTTGATGACGGTTGGATATTTTGGCTGTGTGGTTGATATTGAGATTGATGGTTATGACATAAGGAGGCTCATATTTGCTCCCATAATAAAACAATCATGGCCATATTTGGCTGGGCCCAGACCGGAAGACAGTCAGACAACAGCGCCAAATGTCTGAGTGAGAATTTTTTTTTGAGGATACTGGATAGTTTTCAGAACATCCTGTGGTGAGACTTTTCCGGTTGAGGGCACAAACGGGAAGGAAGTGGACAAAATTTGTTGATTTTATTTGTCATTCTTTTATGAGCTCTGGATCCGGGAGAGAGGTAAAAACAAAAAAAAGAGTTACAGACACCTTTATTCTTTTTGAGAGAGCAGTTGCGGCTATTCATTTTGTTTCCATGGTGTTGGGATTTTGTTGACTCAGTACAGTGGTGCACGGTCTGTATGATTGGAGACTCTAGATTGTTCATGGTGATAGCGGGCTGGTCACAATGTTTACCTGAAAGGATTGTTGTGATCAGCACTCGGTGATAAAAGTTTTCATGATTACATCATTGTCTTCAGATCTGAGTGGAGTTGAGTTTTATTCAGTCCTTGAGACAGGAGGCTTGGTGCTGGTAAGACTGATAGTGGTATGGGACACCAGAAGTTGAGGCCAGGCCAATGTTTCACTGATTGATAATTGGGCTGAGATATAGAGGACCATGATTGATCAGTGCAGTGAGGAGTTGCGAAATCTTTTATTGGGATACCTTGTCATGGTGGATTTAGAGACGGAATGACTAAGGTACACTGCAGTTTCAAAGAGGAAAAAAATACTTCGGAGAGATTCATCTAAGGGAGTAGGATAGAGAGGATTATCAGTAGATCTATACCAATCCCCGGATGGACAGCTGGCTCATATGTATCTATTTTTATATCAGACTTGCCAGGTAGTGGATAGTCGGATGCTCCTGGTCGACTGGCAACACACTTAGTGTACAGGCAGATAGCACTCGTGCTGACCTGATGTATTCGGACATAGGTCATAGTTTTATTTCATCTTTTCTGCTTTCAAGATGAACACGAGTGTACATCCGACATAATGATTGGAGAGACCTGACTTGGAGATTTTTGAGATGAGCAGCTGTTGCAGCGATACTGAAGAGGTCCCAATAACAAGAAGGTCGGTTGATTTTCTTGTACACTAGAACATATCCCGAAATTCCACAGAGATACTAGACAGATGGTCAGTGGAGTATGCTTGAGGTGACACTAGCCTCATAGTCAGGTCAACTATTGGGCACCCGATAGAGGACATTGATTTCGGTCTTGTTTTCGAGGGCGAAAACTCCCCCCAGGGGGAAGTATTGTTGTGGAAACACATGAGGGTCGAGAGAGTTTTTGACCATTAGTCTTGGTTGGTTAGTCATCTGTAGGATTAGACCTATTATTTGGATTCTTTGTGATCTCTAGATACTCGTAGGCTCTTTACTTGTCTAAATCCCCCAAGTATAGAGTACTTTGTGGCTTATGGAAATCCCTGTACTTAAGGGATAGACCGTGGGGGTAGATTGGGCTGCGATGTATCGATAGTGGGTCCGATACAGGGGTATGCCGGGCGATACAGTCGTGACGCACTGATGTACATTGTGTGGTGTCTGTGTGACGGGTGGCCGGGCCGGAATGTGGCCGACCACCAGTACGTACGCGGAGGTGCGTTGCTCCCCACTCTGTTACCCGTTTGGCTCACTGCCGCACTCCGCACGGGCCTCGCGGCCCGGGGAGCAAGCTGTCTTGCTACCCGCCGTCTTCGAACGGCAGGGCCGCCCGATCCCAGAGCGCAAGAGGGCCCACCACGCAACGAACGAGCGAGCACCCCGATTACGCCCGCCGGATTCGGCGGAGGGGCCATCGGCCCAACCGGGTGCAGGCGGATGAAGTGGGACGCGCGTGACAAAGGGGACCAGCGGAGGCCATCAAAAAGGGCCCCGCAACATCACTTGTGCATTTTTCACAATGCGATTGGATGCTCTCATTGATCCATCTGCCAAATGCACTTGCATCTTTTTATGACTTCTCACTGTTCTCAAGTCATGCTCACTCACGAGATGCTCACTGATGAAGTTTCCGTTGGCTCCACTGTCCACCAGAAATTTGACAGGGACACCATTAACTTCTCCCAAAATACACAAAAATTGTGTCACGGACATTGACACACCTGATTCTGCCTCACCCATAGACTTCCCAACGTAGCATTCCATCTCACAGGTTTTGCCATTGCTAGGTATATCCTTTGTAGTGGTGGATTCTTGAGGACAGACTGGTTGAAGTGTGTCTACAAGATGACTCGCTTCTCCGGACTCACCACTTCCAAGTTGATGTGTGTCTACCGGAAGACTCGCTTCTCCGGACTCAACACATCCTGGTTTACTGATCAGAGACACCAACCCAATCATGAGTTGCAGCAGCAACCTCATGTACCATCTCCCTTATAGGAATGGCGTCCGCCCGCGGGGCTTCAAATCGTAGCATGCTTCTCGCTTGGTCAGATCCAACTTCCTCAACAATCCGAGCGATAGACCCATACTCAATCACTGACTCTAATACTTCTGCGGGTCCAGCGTCTTCAAGAGTAGACAGTGATAAAATCTTGGTGCCTTCTGCCACCATCAATTGACCATCCTTATCATCTGGCTCTTTCATTGAGTCGGGTGTTATCCGGTCGTTGTCCCCAATATTCAACGACCGCTGAAGTTTCCCTGCCTTCCTCCAGACTTGTTCTTCTTCATGGGACAGTCCTTGCTCCAGTGTCTTGCATTGACTTTGCGGTAGAAATAGCACCCTTTGTTGTCTCGAAGGTACTTCTTCTTTTCTAGAGTCAAAGGCTTCCTCTGGACGTAGCTTGTCCCAATTTCCATCATCTCAGGTCCTCCAGACGTCTTCGGTTAAAAGGTCCACGGTCCACCAACGTTCGATCCACCATGCGACGAATTGCCTTTGAACCAACTTGGCTTTCCACCCGCGCCTTGGCCAAAGACTTGAGTAAGCACATTGTCGGCTCGGTCGGCATATCTTGCAGTTTCTTCAAATGTTGTTGGCTCTTTCAACTCCACTTGCATTTGGACATTTATATTCAAAGCCCGAAAGAACTTGTCCAGCTTTCCCGCCTCCGAAAGATCGTCGATCCGAATACACACTTGCCAGAACTTATGCAGGAAGTCCAACACAAGCTCCTTCTCCCTTTGCCGGAGGGCATACAGCTTATCCTTCGCCCGGCGAATCAGATTGTCTATTCGGAATTGTCGACGCAGATCCCTCTTGAACTCGTCCCAATCGTTCACTCGATTGCCGCTTTCGCATAACTCACGCCACCACATGGCAGCATGACCCCTCAACAGCAATGCAGCATATCCAACACAAGAGGCGACAGGTATTCCAGTCAACGACATATGCTCCTCTACTTGGAACAACCATGTGTCAAAATCACAATGCTTGGCACCGTCATAGGTCTCAGGCTTCTCTACTTTCACACCTATTGGTGCCACTCCACGACCAAAAATCAACTCAGCAGTTAGCTTGGCCATATCCCGAGCTAGAGCACAAGATCGATGGTCACCTCGATACTCAGCAGCCTGCCTCTCCTCATGCAGCATGGCCATCTCCCGCTCCAGTTGTTGATTCCGTTCGCGGGTCTGATTGACCTCCTGCATCAACTTCTGATAATGCTCCTCCGCGTGACGAGCTTCCTCCTCTCCCATCACAAGTGGTTGACCATCATGGTGCGCCATGGAGATTGGGTAGATTGCCCCTTCGATGCTCTTGGTCGCTCGGCTCCGAAACTACTGTAGAATCCCCCAGGATAACGGCGACCAAATAGGACAGATGGCGGAGCTTCGGTCAATGTATTACAATGGTGGTGGGCCCCCTGGTCTAGACAAGGTCGAGTGCACTGGCGAACTAAGACTAATGGCCTATGGGGTGCCCACTTTTATAGGTGGCGCGCTGCCCCTCTCGTCATGACACCCTCGGCCTCCTATAATGTCCAATACAATCCTGTAATGCCACCTCGGCCCTTGGAGAGCCACTCACATGGTCCTTTGGCCCCTTGGCGTGCCTCTAGTAATACCAGGCGGCTTCCCCAAGCTATACCACGTTCCTCCAATGTACCATGGCCGTAGGGGCGCTTGTACCTGTGATCCAATGTAATGCGGGTACTTGACAGATACCCGTACTGCCGGATCAACCCCATAATCCCTTGGAGTGTACGCCTCCACTTCCTAGCGGCTCCCATCCGCCCATGACCGCGCACCATATCATAATAGACTATAATGCTCATAATCACACCGGTTCCATCAAGGAATAATGCCCCCAAATAGTCAGAAATGGGCTAAATGACTTAAATTGTCTTTATCGCCTCATTATACCGAAAATTGGCCCATTTACCAAGATGAACGTGGCGATCATGATTAACACATTTTTAAACGCAGATGAATGCATCTAAATTATCTAAGTTATCTAATTACCCGTCGCAGTACAATACAGTGTCCAATCACTACATTGCCTCAAAGCACAACACACCATACCAAACCATTCAACGTGCTGGTGGCTGAATTACTCTTTGGTTCGGAAGGTGCGCTCCCCTATACAGCCAAAAGCAAGAAGGGCTGACATATTCCAAGCACATCCATGTAGGAGGAATCACTATGCTCAACGATTGCCTCACTTTTCACTTTGAAGCTCTTGTGCATGCCCGCTCGATCGTGATCTCAATCTCCCCCATCGCATCCTGCCGTAACTTGCCATAGTGTCTCGAGACTTGCACAGTTCTATCCCGTTCCTTGGTGCCTACAATGCCCCTAATTCGGTTATGCACTCGAGTTTCGAGCGCTCCCAGCTTTAAGGTTTTTTACCCATCAGATCTTCTCATGAGAGCGTAGTAGTGTAACCCTCTAAAGATGGCATTTTGAGATATTCAGAAGTAAACATGACCTCACGAGGGCAGGATCTACTAGAGGAATGCGCTACAAACTGCGGAAGAATGGGAAATGCAAAATCGCGCTGTGCATGCGTGCGTAGGGTGAATGCACACAGGGCGGCTTTGCATGGTCATTTCCCCCTGTGACTATTGTGCAGGTGTCGTTCCCGCCAAGTCTTAAATCTTTAAGGCCGAATTCCTTTCTTAAATGCTGAATCAGCGTGTCAATGCAAAAAAGCTGCTTAAGCACTGAGCAGTTCAATGTTGGTTCTACTTTCTCCATCCAAAATTAATTGTCCTCTATTAAAAGGCAGATTTCTTTACCTAAGCAGCTTTCAAAGTACTGATAAAGGTCGGAATCGAAAAGATTGGGTCTCAGAACCCCTGAGCACCAACTTTTGTAAAAAATACTAACCCCCGCTACTTTCTATGCCCCGTTGAAATTGCTTAAGATTTGGTCGAAAACTGTGCATTCTGATTCGGCGTCCGTTGGAGATCCAGGTGGTCCTGGGTCGTCCTCACCCCATGCGCGCCAAACCGAAGTCGTTGATGCCATCATGGCGAAGGGCAACCTCCCTCTCGTGGCTCAGCGCTTGTCAAACACGCTCAACTGTGTCTGGATCCCCATCCAATAAGCCAGTTGTCACAACATCGACGATGGCAGAAATCGCCGCCCTCCCTGATCTCTGATGCAAGGACTTGCCACAAGTGAAAAAGGCAAACGCCCAACACGCTCAAGCTTGGCTCTGTGTGAGCTATCATTCTAAGGCTGTATTATAACTTTTCTCCGACATAGCACCTCGATTGGTCTTTGAATCGAGGCCTTTGTGTGTGGCAGGGCCCGCAATCCCAAAATTGGCACTAGCGGCCAACTTGGACGTGCGGTCTGCAACCCTTCCCAATCTACATAGTCTTCAATTGTGAGAAAGACACAAAATGATTTATCTGACCGTTTGTTTCGCATTCCACCTCTTCAATTATCAAGGCAAGTGTCGACTTGTCGTCCGGCTTTGGAAGCCATTCCTCCAATCGTTTGTCGTTGACTATGCGATGGCCATCAAATTCCTTTGCACCTCCTCTCCGAGGGGCTTGGGAGGCCTTTCGCGGTATCCCTCACAGCAGCAATGGAGTTTCAAGGGTCGTGGCCCAGAAATCTTGGCCGGGAATGCAGCCCCAAACTGGCCAATCGATCTCGAATTAAGTCAGCGAAGCCATGGCGACTTCCACGATCAAGCCCACCAAGACACGTTTTCTACCGTTTTGCTTCTTCGCAGGGTCCCCTCCCAGCTTCTATCCAAACTGCATGGATAGTTTTGCACTGGCGGTCTTGTTTGGCCGCCGCAAAGTCGTGCTCGTCACCATCGCCAGAAACATCTGTTTCGGTGGCTTTGTTGAAAAGCGGGTGGGTTTCTGGCGGGAGGACCCTACTACGAAGTGCTGCCAAATCCTCAATGCTTAACGGATTGACCTGAAATTTCGACCGTGTACTCCCAGAACATAGGCGCACCGTTGGTGCAAATTTATTGAAAAAAAACATCTGTAATAGGGAAGTAAGGCGACAAAGTCATAGAGGACAATTAGTCCCGGACGGAGGAAGTATAAAACTGCTAATGCAGAGGGGCTTTTGGCATTACATGAAATTTTATGTGTTCCATTCATCTCGTGTTTGTGTTATAAAACAGACAGAACAAATTCATCTGATTTTGATTTTGTACTTCTTACATCCCATGCTGCATGGCACATTACTTCTCAACGATGGATGACTCTGTTTGCAGCGAGATTTCATCCAAATTTGCTCCCATGAGTCTCGACTATAGCCTCAAAAACAAAGCTAACATATTATGTATTGCGGATCTGGAAATATTGATATTAAGGATGCGCTTACCAGACAACCTGAATTTCGACGTGCCTGCGAACGTGGCTGCCTTCGCTGTTTTGAGGAGCAAGCCTTGGTGGCAGGGAAGCAGAGCTGCGCAGGCAAAACCACCCATGCCGTTCAGACTGAAGGCCGGCGCGATACTTGTAAAGTAGCACGGTGATAAAGAAACGAGTTCCAAAGGTCACGGTCATGCAACTCCCATACTTTGCAATTACAATTCAGCGCCGATCTAATGGATCATAGTTGCCTGACAGGCCCGAATTTCTGGGCCAGGACTGTTCGACCTCTATTGCCGCCGTCAAGGCAAGTGAGGTGGCCGCGAATCTCCTCAACGAGGCGACAGCCAAAGTGACGTCCATCACCGCAATCGTGAACGGCCGACTAGGAGAATGGCCGCCAGTACACGATTGGCGAAATCGACTTTGTTGCGGAATGTCAAAGAGGTGGACATGAATAGAACGGTTAGATGGCTAAAATAGTATCCTCTTGCGAACACAGACCAGTTAGGCGGCGCCGAATTGCGGACCGCACGGAAGTTGTGGCCGCTAGGTCAGTTCACGCATTGTGAGCCAGGCTGCGCGCGAAGGTCTCGATTCAAGGATCAATCCACGCAGGATATCCAAGCAGGGATACAAAGCGAAGTTGGAGCCATATCACTTGCAGTTTTCAAGTTGAGAAAAGTGCTCGAGGCGCTGATGTGATGACGCTGCCACCACACTCAAATGATCTTAATTGAGTGCGACTTGCAATACACCAAAACCGTGCGGTAAGCAGCCGGGAGAAGAGTGCACGCCGAACAGTATTTTGCCTCAAAGGGGCACCCGCGCAGGGATCCAGTTCTGTCAGTGTGGTGCAGAAAGGCCAACGAGAATTCAACAGCGAGGGAAGCATTTGCACCCATCATTAGTGCCTGTGCTGCGCCGCACCAACGAGGGTGTGACGCGCACATTTGACGGAGTGCTCGTGAACACTGTTGGTTTAAGCCCGTTCCACGTCGGAAAATGTTACCGCTACAACTTTTGCTCCGCATTTGTTTTTCAGACCGTCGTCTTTATTATTGCTACGTTGCTCCGGTGAAAATTGCTAAAGGAGGGCTGTTTACTTTAGGATTTTCTCCGCAAAAAAGCAAAGAGTTGAGAAGGGATTCAAAACTAGCAGAACGTACTTTGCTGCTGCCAGAGCAACTCGTGAATGACGTTGGGATGAGGTTCCCTGCAGCCGCTGGAGTGCCGAGTGGATTACTAAACTCCGACACACCCTGAGGACGGAAGGGAGTAGCTCATGAGCCATTGGTCAGGATTGGGCATCGCAGGACCAAGCACAGGAAGCGCGGTAAGCCCAGGGTGGGCCGGGCGAGAGAAGCTTGGCTCTCGCAGCAGCATTTTGGCCCCTTGCACCACGTGCTGACGCTGCTCCACGCTGCGCAGCGACTTGCTGACAGCGTGCCGCGTCGCGTTCCGGGCAACTCGTTGTGGCGATGTGAAACCCGTATTTGTCTGAGCCATCGCGGGGGATCCCACGTCATTCAAAGGGGGCGCACTGTCCGGGAATGCGTTGTTTTAGTACGGGAACAGTTTGTTTTTGCCTATGTGCTGCTCAAATAGTACTACTGCTTAATCAAATGTATCATTTAAATACAGTAAGACTGTGTTTTTGTACATGCGCAGCCTAATCACGGAGCTACTGAGTGCTGTTTCTGTCCAGCTACTGCCGACGAGCGCTCATATCAATTTCAGTGCACTTTTTAATACATGTTTCATGTACATGATACGTACCAATTATCTATATATATATATATTTCTTATTCACATTTTGCAGTTTGCTTCTTTTGCCAAAGGTTTTGCCTAGCAATCCTAGCTTGCCTAGCCATCAGGGGCGACTTTCCCTGCTATGGGGTCCCAGCATGTATGAATATGTAATTTTATTTTGTGACAAGGAACTGCGAGAAGGGTGGATGCCCTTGTGCTGCCTAACTACTGAGCACATGTACTGCTGCCAATGGACTGGTCAAGTAGTGGGGAGATACGCTGCTGCTAATCTGTTTCTTGAGTACTGAAAAGTTGTATTTGCGTGTTTATGCGTTTCTTATGTACTGGTTGGGCCAGCTGGTGTAAACCTGTCTTGAGTACTGGACGAATATACTGCTGCATGTATTGTGCATGTGCACATGCTTCATAAATGGTGTACTAATCATGAAGTTGTGAAATTTTCGGACAAAGCGAGTCTGCACGCCGAAATGATGAGCGGTCATGGCGTTCACATTTGTATTTCATATCAACCTCTCCTTTGAGAGCATATTCAAAGATTCTGATCAAAGCACGAATTGCGCTTGTCATGCGAGGCGCCCTGAGGTGAAACACAATGTGTGTGAGTGATCCACATGTCCAATGTGCATGCGGCTTTCCTGACCTACGGCTTTGCCTGGCGCGCAAGGTGGTTAAAGAAAACGGCCAGATGGCACAGTTCTGACACTGTCCGCCCAAAGTAGACTACACAATTTCTGAGGTTGCACAGTTGAAAATGTGTCAACGCGTGTACTAGTTGTGTGGTTTTGGGACCACATTTGCCGAAAGGACGTAGATGGATTTTGGGCAGACCGTGTCAGGCCTATGTCATCTGGCCTATTTGTTCCTGGTGGGATGGCAGCCGACCACGACCATGCAACTGTGGCAGAGTTGCTCCAAAATCGCGGACCGTCCGGGGATCTGGCCGATGAGGTGCCAGCCTTCTTCTCGTTCGCCAAAAGCATCAGGCTCCTGTTGAGATACTTCAGCACTTTGCACTTGTGAAGTTGGGGAATGCGTTGTCTGGATACTGAAGCGATTTGTTTTCTCCAATGTACTTCTCAAGTACTGTGCAGGCGTGCCACTATAAGTCCTCATTAACACAATGCCAACGTGCCATTGCAGTGTTTTGGTTAAGTACCGAACGATTGAGATATTGCAAATGTGCTGCTCAACTACTGAGCAGATGCGTGCTGGCTCTGTGCAAGTCCTCCCAGAGGGAGCTTCTTCGTTTATGCGGTGCCATATGCTTGATTTCGTTTCGCCTCTTCCAGTTCATTTGAACATAGCAGATTAGATAGATACTGCTGCCATCGCATTCCCATTTTATGGCACTTTCTTTCTTTTGTTTTCTTATGCAGTGACAACGAGTTACCGTCTTTCCCCTCTCCTTTGTGTAGCGCATCATCCTTCAATTATATTGCATTATTGATGGATTGCAAATGTGATATTGCAGAGGAGCTCCTTTAGCACTGGCAAAGAGTGCCGCCGCAATGTGTTGCTTAACTACTAGACAGCTGCGCTAATGGATGCGTTGTGCTTAAATGCTGGATGAATGCGCTATGACATGTGTGATTCGGTACTGTATCCGTGGCGTACTTGCCCAACGCTGTAGTTAGCAACGGGTGCTCTGCACATTTCTTGTCTTTTGCCATGGATGGTATTTCGCATTCTTTAGTTTCATCTGATTTTCATTTCACTTTTCAAGGTATCTATTATCAACTTCTTAAGCAATTACTATCTTATTGGACATTAGTCATACTCGGATATGACTATCAGTATCTTTCCACTTGTCCCCATTTGATAAAAGTCGGATATCTTTCATCCCCATGTCCCCAGAATTTTGCAAAACACGCACTGAGGCCGTTCACATGACGTGTTTTGTCATGGTTAGCACTTAGGCAAAACTGAATTCAACTTGGCCACACTCGGTGATTACAGTGAAGTCGCCCAACTGTGGGAAAAGCATAGCGCCGCTGCTGACGAGGATGGAGACTAGAAACGCGCATGTCAGCCAGTGGCACTCCTGCCGCCCGCTATTCTGTTGCTTTTGTCATTGCATTGGATCGTTCCTTTGGATGTACAAACTCTGAGTCAGGTGACCCCATGGAATTTCCAGGTGGATGGGCTTGAGGTCTGCTTATGAGTAGACCTAAGTGTAATTACCGTGCGTGGGCGGGCAATTGCGCTTTCCCTTGTTCTTCTCTGTACCAATTACCACGAGCTGATGGGATCTCTCCGCGCTGTTACTTGGCTGTGGGTTAAGAATTGCTTTGATCATTGTGCACATTTACGCAGAGACTGCATTTCATGGCAAACGTAATCGACGGATTTTGATGATGATGACGCGGAGACTGCCGTCAATTTACGTCTCTCCACAGGCCTCATGCGGACTTGCAGGCATCATTGGGCTCAACTTCGAGAAAGGAACAAACCGGTTAAATGCTTGCGGGAGGATGCTGCTGCCTGTTTTTGTACATGTGCTGTGGGTGCACGAGGTCCTTTCCCTGCATTCTGAATGCCACTTGACGCCGCGAGCATGGTCGAATCGCATGAAGGGCCGATAATTTCCAGAAATTTTCCAGCCCGAAGCTCTTGGCCTCCGTCCGCTGACCAGCCCAGTCGCTGTCAGGGCTGGCCTGTTTGGACAACGAGCCGAGCCCCACAAGGCACGCACACAGCAAAGGTGCCTTCACACAATCGACAACAGGGGCCGTGACGGGGAGGGGAAGGGGGGGAGGCGCTTCAGCCTCGAGCCCCGACCCGGCCAGCTGGACAGGAACTGCGCGGTGTGTGATGGCGGCTCACGCGGCTCCCGGCCTGTTGCAGTGTGGGAGAATCGCACGTGCGATATCCTGTGACCCAATCTGGCCACAAAGAGCGGAATATGCTGCACGTGGGTAGTGGCTGGGGGGGCGTCTGGCGTCACCTTGGCCCTGGTCCCGTTAACCGATCCACCCACAGCGTGATGACGCCACCAATCAAAACTCCTGTTCGCTTGCGTGGCGCGGCCATCATGGACCGTTGCGTGCCATCGTGGTTGACGCCGAACACAGCCAGCAGAGGTGCAAATCGCGTGGCGCTGAGGTAACCCTTCAGGTACAACCGTCGGCCCATGAATACGGGCGCAAAAGGCCCTGGCTACCTTCGTCGCCGATGCGGCGCGTTTTGGCTTCTTGGGGAGCGCTCCGCGAGTCGCCGCACCTGTGAGTAGTGTGGACGACGCTCTGCGCACTGCCGGCGGGCCCTCTGTCAGGAAAGGTATAGAGGTTTGCGGCATGGCCAATCCCGGAGTGAGGTAGCCATGCAGAGGCGCCTGGGTCGACGCCCCTGCCCCTGCCATCGCCGTTGGCCAACCTACTCATCTTTCCGCGCGCCTGGGCTTGTCCGTTCCCTTGCTGTGATGCGCGAGCATCGTTGCAGTGATGCGCGAGCATCGTTGCAGCGATGCGTGTTGGAGGGTGACGTGACGTGGGAGACCTGGGAAGCACCAGTCCCCACCCCGCATACGAGGGCCCGGCATGTCGGACGACGAGCCTGACACAGGGTCCTTTTTGACGCAGGGCCCCCGAGCTGGGAGGAGCCGCGCGTGCAAGGTGAGCCGCGCACCCCTCTCTGTTTGGTATGGGTGGCATGCTATGACTGGAAACCTGCTGGGCCGGTGAGCTGGCTCGAAAAGCTGGTTGGGGAGTACCGCTCGGTGTGTGACCCGAGTCACTGTGCGAAGTGGCCTGCACCTGTGAGGCGCATGGGGATAGCCCGCCCCTGGCTTGGGTCGCTATGGACCCTCCTGTGCTGTGAAATTGACGCGGGCATCGGCCTGTGGTGCAGTCCGTCGGGGCGCGATTATGAGGATGGGCATCCACGCCGCGCTTCATCGCGAGGCGCAACAGGCTACTCCGCGCCCGTTTGGGTTCTTAAGGACTTCCAGAGTTGTTAGCGGCGCGATCGGTGCTGCGTTCCTTTTAGCCCAGTCCCAGTGTGCAAGGGGGTATCAACTCCACAGGCGATCACATGAATGTGGATGGACGGCCCAGCGTGCGCGCCCCTTGATTTGCACGGCAGCCTCAGCCGCTTCGGGCCTACGCACCACTGCCTCGGGTCCTTTTAACCACCTGCGCTGTGACCGCACGAGCGTTTCTGCGCTGATTTTTGTCGGAGCCGCTGTGTTGGCTGTGTGCTCCTAGGGTGCGATGAGCGCCGCACACAAATCAGGCAGGGGGCTCCCGCGCAATAGGGCCTTGGCTAAGTATGTAAAGGGTTCGGACTTTTCCAGTGCCTTATAAGGTCGTTGGTTGACTAAGCAACGACGTAGCCCGCTAAAGGGCTATGTGCGCGGCTGACGATTACGACCTCAGAAAGCTATTAATTTAGCACAGGCGCCAAACGCACAATGCAGGCATCGACTGTGGCGATTGCAAAAGTGATGTGACCTACAGGCAACCCAATAACACGAGCAATGTGCTGTCGTCTTTGCCACGAACTTACACTGTATGTATCAGTTCCATGGCTAATATACGGCAACTCAATAATGTTTCTAACTGCGTGGTGACAATTCCTCAGTGCATATGTGCCGATGATGCTTGCCACATGCTTGCATATGCACATCGTATTTGTGCAGGGAGTATCGGCTTGTTGATTCCGAGGATGATGCATGAATGCGAATGACAATTACTGCACACATTGGTATTCGCTCTCATAGTTGTGCGCTGCACGCGAGCACCATCAGCCATCTTGCTGATACCAAGAGTGACGTGCAGTTGCCGACGACCATCGCTGTTGGAATTCGTCTGCCCCTCATGTGGGTCAGCACAGCATGCATGCATATCGATGTGCCTTGCTGATGCAGAGGCGAGCACAGTACATAGGGACTGACTAGATAGAATTGAAGCCATGAGCAGAAGGAGGCACAAGTACCCCTGAGGGTACACCCAACATGAAGTTTGAAATATGTTAAGCAACTTGCAAAATGTTGATGACCATTATTGAGAGTTAGTGTCTTCCTTTATAAAAGGATATTAAACTCCAAATGCTGGCGCTTGTGGGTGTGGGCCCCACAATGGCTGGTGCTGTCCAATCAACATTATGTTAGCAAAGTTTGAATTGATGTAAGTTGTAATTGCTCTTGCAGTTTGCGGGCAGTGTTGCTAAGTTGCTGACACTCAGGTTTGCGGCAAGGCAAAGGGCTGTTCCTCAATAGTTTCGTGATGTGCCTGCACTCTTTTTCTGCTCTGAATCCCCCATCACTTGAGACAGATGTGTTTGCAAGGGCAGCCACCCCCACTCACCTTGTGTGCCCAAACTAGGATGGCTGGAGCAGAATCATGAGTGAGTGGGTGGGTGGGTGAGCACACGAGTGAGCGAGCAAGTGGGCTGGTAGCTATGCAAAGGCTGTTGCTGCTGCATTTCTCGTTAACACGGCGCTGACTCGAGTTGCCAAATGATAGTATTCAATGCAAGTGTTTGTTTATGTACCCCACCCATCCTTGCTGCCTTGTCTTGCCTCTTGCGCCTTGGCGTTCAGCCCTCCTTTGCCCATCTCCTTTTGCTCGCCTCTGCTCAATGATGCCATGTTGCCCTTCCACTTTTGCGCTTGCACACTCTTGTGCCCCCCCGTTTTTGGCCCACTTCTGTCTTGTAGGTCGGGTGTTGCCTGCCTGCCCTCGCCTTTAGGGCTGTGCCCCCTTCCTCGTTCTTTCCGGTTTTGCCAGCAATGGGGTCATGGACTTCTACTGGTTTTTGCGCTTCCCCATCGCTAGGGTTGTTGCTCTTGGCACTCCCTTGGGACCTTGTGCTTTGCCTAGATTCATTCCATATAGAGAGGCTTTGTGTGCCTCTTTCTCCTTTTTGGTGTTGC
>CAJHUC010001765.1:36747-55829 GCA_905146915.1 Ostreobium quekettii
TTTTGATTGTTGCACTCCTGTAGACTATGCTACTTTTTCTCTAGAACCATTTTACATGTTGTGTGTTTTCTGTGTGAAGGGGCCAGACTCCTACATGATTTGATAGGAGGTTCATCAATCACCAGCCCCAGCCCAAATGGCAATGACGAAGCTATATTTCTCGATGGCTTACAAGACAATATGTGGATGGTTGCTTGGTTTGCTGTGTGTTGGGGTGATATTTGTTGCAAGTGGCACTTGGGCAAAATGCTCTGACCATACATTCAGCTCGGCATGCATTTGTTTGGATGACATCAAGTGTGTCAGTAGTTTCGATGTCTTTGAACCCACAATATGCAAGTGCCATGATTTGGGAGACGTGTCCTTGGAGGGACTTGTTGAGGTTTTAAGAGAGACGAGTGGTGTGGTAGATTCTCTGCATATTTCAGGCCATGAGCTGAATTCCCTTGAACCATTGGCTGGACTCTTGAAGGAAGTGCGGCATAGCATTGTCATCCTCAACACTGCCTTGCAATCATTAAAACCGCTCACTGGACTAGAAACCATTGGAAAGAATTTGTCAATGGTTGATAACAAATTTTTGAGAAATGTGGACGGCCTGGGCAACATCACCCAAGTGAGCGGGGACTTGTGGATAGGGAGCAATGACGCCCTCGCTAATGTGGATGGCCTGGGCAACATCACCCAAGTGAACGGGAGCTTGCATATAGGGAACAATGACAACCTCACTGATGTGGACGGTCTAGGCAGCATCACCCAAGTGAACGGGTTCTTGCGGATTGACAACAATGCCGCCCTCACTGATGTGGACGGCCTGGGCAACATCACCCAAGTAAACGGGTTCTTGCGGATTGACAACAATGCCGCCCTCACTGATGTGGATGGCCTGGGCAACATCGCCCAAGTGAACGGGAGCTTGCATATAGGGAAGAATGACAACCTCACTGATGTGGACGGCCTGGGCAACATCACCCAAGTAAACGGGTTCTTGCGGATTGACAACAATGCCGCCCTCACTGATGTGGACGGCCTGGGCAACATCACCCAAGTGAACGGGGACTTGGAGATATGGAACAATGACGCCCTCACTGATGTGGACGGCCTGGGCAACATCACCCAAGTGAACGGGGACTTGTGGATTCAGAACAATGATGCCCTCACTGATGTCGACGGCCTAGGCAACATCACCCAAGTGAACGGGTTCTTGCGGATTGAGAACAATGCCGTCCTCACTGATGTGGATGGCCTGGGCAACATCACCCAAGTGAACGGGAGCTTGTGGATTGAGGACAATGCCGCCCTCACTGATGTGGACGGCCTGGGCAACATCACCCAAGTGAAGGGGGCCTTGGAGATATGGGACAATGCCGCCCTCACTGATGTGGATGGCCTGGGCAACATCACCCAAGTGAACGGGAGCTTGTGGATTGAGAACAATGACAACCTCACTGATGTGGACGGCCTTGGCAACATCACCCAAGTGAACGGGTTCTTGCGGATTGAGAACAATGACGCCCTCACTGATGTGGACGGCCTGGGCAACATCACCCAAGTGAACGGGGACTTGTGGATTGGGAACAATGCCGCCCTCATTCATGTGGACGGCCTGAGCAACATCACCGAAGTGAACGGGGACTTGTGGATTGGGAGCAATGCTGCCCTCGCTGATGTGGACGGCCTGGGCAACATCACCCAAGTGAACGGGGACTTGGAGATATGGAACAATGACGCCCTCGCTGATGTGGACGGCCTGGGCAACATCACCCAAGTGAACGGAGACTTGCGGATTGAGAACAATGACAACCTCACTGATGTGGACGGCCTGGGCAACATCACCCAAGTAAACGGGGTCTTGCGGATTGACAACAATGCCGCCCTCACTGATGTGGACGGCCTGGGCAACATCACCCAAGTGAACGGGGACTTGTGGATTGGGAGCAATGACGCCCTCGCTCATGTGGACGGCCTGGGCAACATCACCCAAGTGAACGGGGACTTGTGGATTGGGAACAATGACGCCCTCGCTGATGTGGACGGCCTGGGCAACATCACCCGAGTGAACGGGTTCTTGCGGATTGAGAACAATGACGCCCTCACTGATGTGGATGGCCTGGGCAACATCACCCAAGTGAACGGGAGCTTGTGGATTGAGGACAATGCCGCCCTCACTGATGTGGATGGCCTGGGCAACATCACCCAAGTGAACGGGTTCTTGCGGATTGAGAACAATGACCACCTCACTGATGTGGACGGCCTGGGCAACATCACCCAAGTGAACGGGAGCTTGCGGATTGTGAACAATGCCGCCCTCACTAATGTGGACGGCCTGGGCAACATCACCCAAGTGAATGGGGACTTGCAGATTGAGAACAATGACGCCCTCTCTGATGTGGTGCTACCAAGTCTAGTTAATGTTTGGGGCTCATTGGTACTTGAAGACAACTGGTTGACATCCCTATCATTTTCAAACTTGGAGGTTGTATGCTCTAATGCCATAGGGACATGCAATTTGACAATCCATGACAACCTTTTTATCTTTGGAGGGTATAATTTATCCACTTTTAATAATCTCAAAGGGAACCTGAGCGGCCACCTGTCAATCACGTCCAATTTTGGATTGAGATCCATTCAAGGTTTTGACAGCTTGATTTCGTTGAAAAGAGATGAAAGTCTTGGAGAAGAAGGCCTGACCATTTCTTCCAACCCACACTTGGAAAGTGTGGATGGGTTTGGTTCCCTTGCAAGGGTAGAGGGAGATGTGGCAATTGACGGCAACGAAAACTTGCAATACATCAGTTTGAAGAGTTTGGCTATTGTTGATGGGACAACAAGGATCGCATCAAATGGTGAGCGAATTGAAGATTTTATCTCAAGTGATCCACTTCCCTATCGCCAAGGAGGTTGCCGGAAATGGGAGAGCATGTCTCCAATGTCATCTGCCTTTGTTGTGTCTGAAAAATTGGTCAGGAAGGTGTGTGTGTTGGAGACTCTGACTCCCACACTTGTAGGTTTTGCCATCATTGGGCTGTTGGTTTTTATGTCTCTGTTGCTTCTCTACTACCTTGTTGTGACTATCAGCTCCCCTTACAAAGAGAGAATCCCATTGGACACAATGAAAGACATGTTTGCATCTCATCTGTTGGCATTGGCTGATGTGCTATCAGATGTGGGGTTCATTGTCACAGTTTTCATTCTGTGGGACTCCAAATCCAAGAAAGGAGTGGCAGGTGTAGACATTACACAAGATGGTTCCTACACAAAGCTCCTTGCAATAGGTGTTGCGAGTATTGTAGTGGTGGTAGTGTCTCAGTTGTCTGCGGTTTTCCTTGTATATTGGGGCCTGAGGACCAAGCATGCAGACGAGGATGGAATTGGAGAGAGATTGTCACTCATGGACCACTTAAAGGAGGGAAAGCGTATGCAGACCCATGACTGGCTTTTGCTATTTCCTGGCCTTTTGCTCCTTGATGTTGAAATCATCAAACACTTGCCTTGGGGGGAAGAACTCAAAGTTGATGGCAAAAGGGTGGCTGAGAATGGTGGGATGCCACACAAACACTTTGCTTGGGCGGCATACCTTGCTGCTTTGTTGGAAGACTTGCCACAGGTAGCCCTCCAGGTTGCATTCATCATTGTTATTGAGGAAGATGATGGGTGGGCAATCACAGGGGCAATGGCATCTTTGACGCTTTCAATAGCGGACGCCATGGTGAAGCTTGTATTTCCTCCTATCCTACAGCAGTTGATGGGACACCAGCATGGCATGAAACATGCTAAGGCAATGGCAAGGAGGTGCGAGTGCTGTGGTCAGCTGCTCCCTGAGAAAGAACCCCTTGAGGAAGGACTCCCTAAGAAGGATTCGTTGCCAGAGGAGAATGCGGATAACTGATGATACTTTGTATTCCACAAGATCTCTGAGCTTTTGCCATTGATGCACATATGTATTGGAAGACATTGTGGAAAGCAGATGTGTCTAGGGAATTTGTATTCCTTCAAGTGTGTGTGCAACATGCTCAAAAGATGTGGTGAAGATGTGGTGGGCAATAATGTGTGTGCATGCAAGGTTTGTTCTTCATATTGTGTGTTGCTTCCCATGCCTTTACCTTGCCAGATGAACAAGAATTGAAATGCATTGCCTTGAACTATACCTTAAATGTGCAACTCGACAGCAGGACAAATAGATACTGTGCTTTCAGCTACTGGAACAAACTTCCGCCTGAACCAAGGAGTCCAATTGCAGTGGAATCATTGCTGCAGGTTACCGCAACATTCAATCATGTGCGCTGACCCATGCCTATATGCACATACCTATAGCTGCCTAAGCAAGTGATATGGTACTATACCAGTAAACAACAAATAACAACCTCAGCGAAAGGGCCAGTGGTTGCTACAGAATGCACAACATGGGGATTTGTAAGGCCTTGAAGGCCTAAGCAAGCGATATGGTACTATATTTGAGCCAGAATGGTGCCAATGCCCATCGATTTTATCCCCCAAAGGGACACAGGCCATGGCAGAAAGTCTCATGGTGCAAGGTGGGATGAAGAAAGACAACGTTGGCGGTCAACCATCAATCAAATCGAATCGGCAATCTGGCAATCAACGACCCAAAGCAAGAACGCTAGGCACGAGTGAGGCACTGAGCAGCTCTGCTGCAGGAATCGCCCCATCGCGCAGAAGCAGCGCTAACATTCACAATGTACGTGACACTAACGAAGTGATAAACGACTTGGACACGTTTGATGATCCGTTCTGAGACTTTCGATTCTGAGCATCTTGCCCAGGAAATCCACCAGCATTACCATGAATCCGCCCAAACAACCCACGCATCTGCCAACGAAAAGAACCGCCTTTGCCACCGCAGCCACGCATGCAAGCGCAATCTGCGCGCCAACATTCAGCAATGCGTAATCTCCGCCGTCTGTCATGGCAGCACTGAGGAATCCCAGCATCCTTCCACACAGAATCCTTCTGCACCCAGCATCTGACACCCCCGTTTTGGCAGCCCAGGCAGGGTGTTCGCAAGGCTCCACACAGCAACTGCATATCCGCGATCGGTCCACGCAGCCTCAGAACTCTGTTAACGTGCTTTCAGTCCAATGGGGGGCATCACACACCCGAAAATAGCTGGCTCTCGGGTTTGCGGGCACCGAGAGGGGGTCTCACACACACACACACACACACACACACACACACACATGTAGGGGCCTTCGGAGATCTGCCATGCAGCATCCCCAACGTCTTTTTATTACAGAATTAATGTCGTATACGACGTTTTGTCTTTTCAGTGCGTCTCTCACATAATCCCCATTCACATGCTCTGCACTCCTGATCAGAACCGCGCCCCCATGTCGCCCGCGTGTTTTCCTTCCAATCTTATTACAATTCCATGTCAAATCCCTGTACCACACACTACCTATTCCCGTTCAGTCGTCCCAGCGATCAACGGAACGTCTGACACCCCGGCAATATGGTATGTTGTGCACGGACATTTCCAATTGAATCTACCTGCTTTCGCAGTTTCCTTGTTGGTTCTATGGAGCAGGGGACAATTACAATCTAAGGAGCAAATGTCGTGGCGGCATGCACATCCATCAGCGCCCAAATTGATGCAAGTGACACAATCACATTCGACAAATGCAGCCGCAAGATTTTCGCCTCCCTGGCAGGCGCTCTGAAGGGGGGTGACGTGGGGGAATGTGCAGGGACCCACAACCACGGTGTGTCATGATCCGCTCGTTAAATAATTTGTTACACGCACTGACTTTAGGCACTTCAGCCATCCCATCAACCAGCGTCATCCGGAAATTGGGATGGAGTTACAGCAACGTTGACGGGCCTTGATGGTAATGTGACCTTGCGTCAATCATATTCAGCGTTGATGCAGGGCCTACGCATCAGCGTGCCAGCAACGCTCTCGTTCGTCAACGCTGCTGGAACACCTCCCTGGCAATGTTACAACAACGGTGAGGTTGCCAACAGCGTTGCTGTGAGACCTCCCACATCCAAGTTGCGTCAACATGCAGACGATCAGTTGTTGTCAATGTTTCTGGAACCCTGGGTTGCCAGCAACGTTGACACGATGCGTGTTTCTGAAAGGCGCAACAACGTTGACGGAAAGCCCCACTCTTTCTGCTCTGCTGGAAGACCCCCCGCTCTTGGTGCTGGCCCAAGGGCTCGAGTGTTCGCTTCACGGACACAGTGGCGAGGACTGCTGGGTGAGATACGAATTAAGTTGTAGCTGTTCGATTTTCGGCCTCGGCTGTTGTGCGGTGGCTTTTGCCATTTTGTTGCCCCGTTTCCAGGAGAACAGGCCTCCGGGACGTCCGCCCCAACACACACGACATGCGTGCATGGCGGAGCAGGAGGTGCGTGGGGATGCTGGGCGTGCGGGTGGGCTGGGAATGGCTGAGGGCAGCGCAGAGCGCAGCGGCACACTCGGCGTTTTTGCAATTCACAAGTTCATCCGGAAATTGGGATGGTGTTGCAGCAACGTTGATGGGCCTTGATGCGTCGAGGTTATTGCATCAATCGGATGCAGCCTTGACGGGGTGCCTGTCCAGCAACATGCCAGCAACGCTCTCGTTCCGCAACGCTGCTGGAACAACTTGCCAGCAATGCTACCGCAACGGTGTGGTTGCCGTCAGCGTTGCTGTGAGACCCATCACATCAACGTTGCGTCAATGTGCAAACGATCAATCGCCATCAACGCTTCTGAAACGGTTGGATGCCAGCAACGTTGACGGGATGCTTGTTTCAGAAAGGCTCAGCAACGTTGCTGGACAACCCCGCCCTTTCCGCTCTGCTGTAAGACCCCGCGCTCTTGGTACCGGCCCGAGGGCTGGAGCGTTCGCTCCACGGACACCGTGGCGAGATACGATGGGTGGCGGACCAATTGACCTGTGGCTGTTCGATGTGCGTCGTCGGGTGTTGTGCATTGACTTTTCGCCGTTTTGTTGACCCGTTCCTAGGAGGACCAGCCCCTTGGTACAGGTACGCCCGCCCCCCCCCGCACCTGACCGCGTCTCGCCAATGGTGTAGCTGATCGATCCTGATAGATCGGCGCTGGGTGCTGACTGGCGCATACTGCATCGACCCCAGAGACAAGGATTCGCTGGGATAGATCCCAGCGACTGCCATCGGTGACTGCAACCGCGTCTCGCCAATGGTGTCGCTCATCGATCCTGATAGATGGGCGCTGGGTGATGGCTGGCGCACACTGCATCGACCCCAGAGACAAGGATTCGCTGGGATTGATCCCAGCGACTGCCATCGGTGACTGCAACCTTCGATATTCGACAACCAAAACAAGTATGGAGTGGTCAAGGTGAGGGGCCAATGATGCCGGCTTCTGCTCCAGAATTTTGCACCGTATTCGACAGATCAAGCAACGGTCCCGTCCTTAGGGAGGTATGAGCCTGTCCACCTTTTGAGACGTTGTTCAAGAGGGCATGGGGTGCTGTGCCTTGGTGAACAAGGAACAACTTCAGGGACGCAGCCTGAGCAACGCATCGGCCGCTTGCTGCACGCACACCCCTGGTGCTCTGACTACATTCAGCTGTTTAGTGGGTACAGCATCCTTGCTTCGTTGGATAGAGCTGGCTTGCATATTGATGCCGCCCTTGCCGATTGCTTGATGTGAGCATGACACAGTTGTGAAACCTGGCTACAGAAGCAAACACTGTAACTAGGTGAAGACCATTGCTGTTTTGTCATATTGCACTGTGGCTTGAGTTTGCAATGCAACCCACAGAAAGCCAGCATGCAATTTGTCTGTCAGTCACAAGGCGTGATTTTCTGTGATGGCTTGCCAGTATCTCCAGCTGGGAATTCCTCTGCGCCCACACCCACTGTTGACAGCTGATCGTATTTGCAGTTGTTCACTGCATGTTCATGAACACTGCATTCAAGTATTTCCATGTTAGATTGTTCACTCGAAATTAATGCAAGGCTCAACCAATAACAGTAGTAACACAGAATCATTCCATCAGACACACTGATGGATAAAATATTGTGAATATGGTTGATCTTGGGCAGTGGTGCACCAGGAGGAAATGCACGTTATGCTGGCACCGCGAGCATTCTTCTGTAGTCTGGTGTTGCAGTTTGTCTGTGCCAACACGATGCTGGCTGCATGCGTGAGTGTATAAGACCGCAGCGCCTGCTCCAGATGCCAACCTTGTGTCGGCTTCTGCTTCTCCTGTCAGAAACTGATTCAACCATTCACAACAGAGCACAAGGGGTTGTCTCGCCAGTTTTGAAAGACACAATGCTAATCTTGTTGGTGGTTGCCCAGGAATACACGAGCTCAGTACAGAGCTGGCGTTCAATGCCAGGAGCACTGGAGGACAGGGAGACTAGTCATTCACGATTGTAGATATTCCTGGAGAAGTGCACCGCGGTAGGGCTGCTGCGTCGAGCTGGTTTTGCATATTGATGCTGCCCTTGCCGATTGCTTGATGTGAGCATGACACAGTTGTGAAACCTGGCTACAGAAGCAAACACTGTAACTAGGTGAAGTCCATTGCTGTTTTGTCATATTGCAGTGTGGCTTGAGTTTGCAATGCAACCCACAGAAAGCCAACATGCAATTTGTCTGTCAGTCACAAGGCGTGATTTTGCTGTGATGGCTTGCCAGGATCTCCAGCTGGGAATTCCTCTGCGCCCACACCCACTGTTGACAGCTGATCGTATTTGCAGTTGTTCACTGCATGTTCATGAACACTGCATTCAGGTATTTCCATGTTAGATTGTTCACTCGAAATTAATGCAAGGTTCAACCAATAACAGTAGTAACACAGAATCATTCCATCAGACACACTGATGGATAAAATATTGTGAATATGGTTGATCTTGGGCAGTGGTGCACCAGGAGGAAATGCACGTTATGCTGGCAACGCGAGCATTCTACTGTAGTTCGGTGTTGCAGTGTCTCTGTGCCGACACGATGCTGGCTGCATGCGTGACTGTATAACACCGCAGCACACGTTCCAGATGCCAACCTTGTGTCGGCTTTTGCTTCTCCTGTCAGAAATTGATTCAACCTATCACAACAGAGCAAAAGGGGTTGTCTTGCCAGTTTTGGAAGACACAATGCTAATCTTGTTGGTGGTTGCCCAGGAATACACGAGCTTAGTACAGAGCTGGCGTTCAATGCCAGGAGCACTGGAGGAAAGGGAGACCAGTCATTCACGATTGTGGATGTTCCTGGAGAAGTGCACTGCGGCAGGGCTGCTGCGTAGAGTGGTCTATGTTCTTAAGAATGGCAGCTCCATGAAGCAGCACATGAACAGAGATGAGATGACTGTTGCAGCAGAAAATACCCAGCAGGCACCTCTTCGGATAGTGGAGGAGACTGTTCAATGAGTTTGAGGTGAGCAACTTGTCCAGTGGCTACACTTGCTCATGCTGATGACGCACCAATGATGCGCAACTGGGCCAGTGAACAACCACACAAAAAAATTGCACAAATATTGGACCTAAACTTGAAGTCCAGATTGTACTGCCCAACCAAAAAATAGGCACAACTGGCCTGACACACCACTTCACCACTGTCATAGAACACACACCCCACAACAAATCTGCCAAACCCAGAATCTGTCCATTAGGAGATGGCTGGACCATCATGGCGTGTTGCCACTAGGGGTCAATGGTGGGCTGTTAAGGGTGCGACGGGTGTCAAACAAGGAAGAGTTTGTGCGGCTAATACGCTCAAAGCAATCGTAGTATCTTTGCTGAATCTCCATGTCACTGCAGCTTCCAAGGCGTGTACCATCAAAGGCGGCTTCGATGACTGTCATCACCAAAGCTGCAAGGCCGCGGGTAATGCGTGTTGGCAGATCACCATCTTGGATAGACGTCTCATCCTCTCCCTCTTGCTGCTCATACCTCCAGAATTTTGCGGGAATCGCCTCGTTGCAGACAAACTTGAAAAACTTGGCGCCACAGGAGTCTATCTCGCAGTATGGGTAATGATCCAATTGCACTTTATGTGCTCGATACTTCGCATCTGTACACAACACACACAAGATGATGCGATTAGATGGGTTGAATCTTTTCGTGTTGTTGGCCTTGTGTGCATTGATGTCCCACACATATATCTGATTCAACAACGAGCACAGAAGCGTACATGTACCATATATGCCGTGTAGGGTAAATGATATATAAACAATATGAAGTTGTGTACTCTTACCTTGCCGCAAGTGCTCCCCTTCTGCAGTCAAGATCAGGGTCTCTTCAGACTCAAAAATTCTGGGCTGCCAGTTGTGCATTGCTTGCCAAACACCGCTAGTTATTTTTCCACGAGCCGTGGAGAAAAGCTTCTTGCACTTCGACACCATCGCTGTCCATTTTTGAATCTGGGCGGGCCTCATTTTTCGTTCAACGTCAATCCAGCGCAGCCTCCCTCCTTGGTTGTCAGCAAACTCAACGAATTTTGACAACTGCCAAGAAAAAAAGAGGAATTTGTGAAGCATTCAATGTACTCCCTTGGCCAGAAATAACTCAACCCACCCCACTACACTCCTGACATACCAGCATGCAAAGTGCTTTTTGCATCCACACCTTCCTTGTACACAATTGCCAATCTTGGATGTGCATTATCATCCTAAGGCGATTGTTATCGGACAGATCTGCTCAAGGACTTTGTGTTCTTGTTTTTGGGTTTGGATTGCTCTGCATGACATTTTGCACCCTAAATGTAACAGGGTTTGGAGCTGTACGCTGTCCAAGAATGGCAACCTTATTCACCCTTCTGTGATGAGCCAAGGCATTGCAAAAGACTGTTCTTACCAACTCCTTCACATTGCCATCGACCGGGTAGGGGATCTCTGCAAGAAGGCGATCTCTGGCATCTTCTGTTTGTCGCTGTGAAGCAAAACATTGACACCATTGTGAAATAAGTCCTCAACTGGAGAACTGATTGCCATCAGAGTACAGAATTGTCTCTGGCTGTAAGCAACCTAATAATCGTTCTATCCATCATTGCATGCAGTGCAAGCAGTTCAGCAAGCAATGTTGCATTGTAGTGTGGTTGTAGAACTAATTGCAGCACATGCCATTTGCATCATGCAGCAACCCTTGAAAAGAAGTTTGCATGTCACGATTCCAAAGCTCATCATTATGCATGTGGTGCGTGCTGTCGAGAATGTGGTGATGCATCTTGGATTTACTGTCCACGCAGGTGAACCATCCTCAGGACAGAGCTTCAGGCAATCTCACGTTGAAGACTGCATCATTCAAGGTAGCATTGGCAGCTTCAGCTTGTGCCGTAATGATCTGCAACGAAGTGGCAAAACTGGGTTGAATTGTGTTGTCCATGTATGAGGGGAACTGCAAATCGGACATTTGGATGGACATGTGAAGGCATTGGACATTGTTGCACAGGTGATGGCATTCCTACCCTATCCAGCCGTTCCAACATCTCTGCTTGGAATTTCTGTTGAGAAATCCGTGCAAGTTCCCTGTGGCGCTCTGCTTTCGCTGCATCCTGCCGTGAAGTGATGAACATGCCCAAAAGCAGACCTTCCATCCTCTTGTGAACGTGATCGGCGTCTGCACATCAAGACAAGTCACCAGGTACGCACAGATCAAGGTTGACACATTATGTGGAAACTGCAATAACAAATGCAATTAAATGCATGCACTAGGGACACAATGCACTCTGGGATGAAACTGTTCAGACAGCTGTGTTCACATAACTTATGTCAATGCAACTGCCAGGACAGTTCCAGCATGTTGAATATGTAATGCAACCCACCTCGCAGATCGGTGGAATCCGACCAATCAACGTCGTTCTGTGTCGATGCACTGGCAAGGATGAGTCCTTGACAGCATCAGGAAGACCCTGTACGGCCTTCTCCACTGCATCTTCCCTTGACAACTCGCCTGACCCACCCGACCCTTCCCCTTCCCCCGACGCCGCAGCCAAGCTTGGTTGAGTATTATTGGTACTGAATAGTGCCCGACGGCCAGCGCGACTGGCGGCCGGCCGTGTGCTCTGCCTGCCATTCCGGTTTGACTTGTTGACGCCACGATCCCTGGTGGCATGCAGAGGAACATCTGCGTGGTTGGGTGGCATGGGTAATAGTGTGTGCGGCAGCAGCTGCTTTAGCAGGGGATCCCTTCTGTGTGAAGACCCGCTCGGGCTTGATCGCGTCTCAGAGTTTAGCTCGGTTTCAAGTCAGCGAGTCGACTTGTTTCGAAGCACGGGCGACAGATATTGGCGCCCGCGGTCAACGAGTTTTGGCGCGAACGGCCACTGACAGTTGACACGCGCGGTCGACGAATGTTGACACGCCCTGTCCCCGCTGAGCTGGAAGTGGCGCCTCTAAACCTCAGCTCAATGTACGAAAACTACGGGGCTGTTGGTTCATGACGAGTTGTTGAACGAATCCCTGCCTGGACTCCAGTCACTAGCCGTTCCTTGCAACTTCACAGCTGCTCATCAAGTTACCTTATGTCCCATCGTACATCGGTTCAAGCAGCTGGATACCAATATCTTAGGCCTATCACCCCCGATTATGGTCACCATGGAGCATAAATGGGAATTGTTCCCTGTCTCATCATTTCAGGTTTCTTTCCAATGTTCAATGGGGGCCGTTTTTTAGAGGAATGGACTGTGTTTGACTTGGGTGCGCTTGACGCCCAATGGGCGAAGAAATTGGCACCTCCCCCCACACACCCCACGCCCCCACCCCGCTCCTCGGCACCCCTAAAACTATACATAATATTGTTTACTTCAATCACATAATATTACTAGGACAATATGCAACACTCAACAATAGTGCACGAACAGTAGGCACGTGTGTTGGCATGTTTGTGCGGACATAGCCTGTGATACCATGAGATGTGTGCACGTCGTATGCTTCAGGCATGCAACGATGGCCGTCCTGGCCGCCTCGCTTGTTTTGATTACGTGCGCATATTCCAAGCTGCGATCACATTTGTAAATACAGGACCACATGGGTACACACCGTGCTGTCACATCACCGCAGGATGGCAGGGCCGACCTATCACATCCTGCAATTGCGACCTAATGCGCAAATGCGACCGCATGATGCACGATCCTACTATGTTCAGCTTTTCACATCGTCAACGGATGCTGAGCCTTCAAATGCAGTAAAGCACTAAAATCGTGTCGGTGTTCCTGTGGAATGTGAATTGTCCCCCCAAATAAACGTCCATAGTCACTCAAGAGCCACGCTGGCTCCAATCGGGACTAGTTTTGCAGCAACCCGTACTTCCACTGAGTGCTGCGCTAGAAAACATAGGAGGTCGGCAAAGTGCACTTCCTCGCTACTGCAATGGCCTTTACCGCCTCACAAGTGTCTAGGTGGCTGTCCAGGCGTCAGTCGCTCCCCAAAGCCCAAGCCGGTGTGCTGTGTGTTATGGATGGCACATTTCAACTCAAAATGGAAACTGCGCAATTACAATTAAGGAAAGTTGAAAACGAAAAGACGCAGTGCCCCACTGTAGTCATGATACACGCAAGTATCTATTAAGGAAAAAGCGCTCTTTCTTGCAAGGGTCAGCATGGACCAATACAATCCTATCTATCAGGTTGACATCCAATATTCCATAGCACTGTGGGCCATCCTCATGCCCAGTCCCACGATGCCATTGTAGGTATGTGGACGCCTCAAGTGGAGTGGGTGCTCTGCCAGCAGTATCATACCAACGGACAAAGGCCAACTTGTGTTCTGTCCCTTCCAACCCCAAGCAAGAAAAAAACATTCGAACTTGCGCATACCACTCAACCAAACCCTCCCCATCCTCGTTGCAGCCAATAATGGCAACATCGGAATAAACTTCACTCTTGCCATGGTATTCATGACGGGCATGTGCTTGCCGTGTGTCTTGCAGAATGCTTGGTGAGTATATTGTGCAAGAGTTGTAGCGATGCACCTGCAAAACAAAACACAAGATGTGGCATTTTAGCATCCAATTAAGTGGGTGCCACAATTCTAATGCAAGAATTTGCACAACATAGTGTACAGTAGCTACAGCAAATACGACAGATATCCAATGACACATTGTATTTTGATGTGTGGGTTTGCCTTTCTGCTCCTACAGCCTTGCTCACCTTTTGTCCTACAACAGGAATGGAGCCAGAAGACACCTGGAAGTAGCTAGCCAATACTGCCTCGAAATGTTGCAACTCAGGTTGCTGCCTCAGCAGCAACTGGGTGTGGGGGTCTCCTGATGCAGCCAGCCATATGCACACAAGAATGTTACCAATTCTGCCCAGTATATATCCTACACAGCAGGCACGCTGCAACCAAATGTCACTTTCAGGCCCCATTTCGTCACTAACCTTTGCAGCCTAGTATAGCACGATGTAGGTACCTGAATTTTTTGTCAACCATGTGTAGTAGAGGACACCAGCATGCTTGGATGGCAGCTTGTTTGTGCAGTCTGCTTCCGCCTTTTGCACCTGCACATCAAGGAATACGTAGTGGCAACTATTTGGCAATATGGAATGGCAACTAGTTGGGAATATGTAGTGGCAACTAACTTTTAAGCGAATGCCATCATGGTGCACTTCACCATCGCTTGTGTGAATTGCCTGCCCAAAGGCAGGGTCTTCGTTGCTTTCTGTGGAATATCATGAACATGTTTGTTGCCAACAGCATTGCCGTGGTTAAGATGCTTCTTGTTGAATATCCTTGACATGTTTGGTGCCAACAGTATTGTTGTGGTTAATAAAATAATGTACAGTTAAACATTGCGTTCTGCTGATAGGACTAAAGTGGTTTACCATGCCCTGTAGACCTGTGTCTCCAGTAGTTGATGTTCGCAGCCGTTGTGCAATCAATCTTGCTGTGACCTTCTTTGCCATCTGCATATGCAGGTACAGCTGTCAACAATTGCTTGCAAGAAGGCTGCAGTGAGCGAAAAGGTGTGGCCAGATTAAGTGCCCATCCAAGGATTCACCTTGGTGGTCGAAATTTGCACACCTGTCTACCCAGTGTCCTGGCCTGCTTGTTGGATGCCCTGTATGGCTTCTTGCAATATGGTATGTGGAGCCTCTCATATGGTGTTGTCTCATATAGCCTTGTGTGCCCAAATGCCCTGATGGCGCCCCCGTAGTGTGACACAGCGTGCATCTTGGGGAAATTGAGGTCATCCCTGGTATTCTTGAACACCTGTTGGACCTTGCAAACAAATCTGCAAACACAATAATCAGCATAGAATGGAAGGCTGGGCTGTGGAATGCTCTAATTTGTAGCAACTTGGCAGAGTGCAAATTGCTGTGCATCTGCATTAGCGTGCGTGCACATGATCCGAACAAACAACATTGCCATCATCAACAGCAGAAATCGTACCGTGCGCCAAGGGCCTCCAATGCACGGATGTCCTTTTCACCACTCACTTCTCTGTCCCTTTCCAGCTCCCATTCTGCATACACTAAACCACACATCCACATTGTTGGATGTGCAAATTGTTTCAGAAGCAACAATGCCACCATCAGTTGCATGCATTAATATCTGAAATAAGGATGTGTTGAGGCTGTAGTGTGGGTGGTATGCATGCATTGCCCGTACCTTAGTGCCAAGGAACTTGCTTGCTCAGTGAATCATTCCATATGAGCAGCAGACTACCAAGAACACATGTGTTTATTAACACCACCTCGTTCTGGCTGACAAGTGCATTGTATGTTGAATACCTAGGGCAGAGGCTGTGATACTTACAAACGAAGACTTGCAGAAGTCTCTTGGTTGCTTCTGTGCTCATATGCAGTGGCCGTTGCAACAAGGACATCATGCAATATGGCAACACCTGCATGAGGTGCCTACGCTTCATCGAAGTACACATCTCTGTTGAACTGCGGGTCTTCTGCAACTGGAGACCTGGGTAATAGCCGATGGTGGCCAGCCTGCTGTCCACTCGTGCCCGGAGTGCTGCTACCGAGGTGGATGCATGTTCAACAAAATATAGGTCCATCCATTGTAGCATATACTTTGACAAACCAATGTCTGCTTGGTGTTGCCGCTCAGGTGGGAACAACTGGTAGACATCGGCTCGTGGGAAGCCCCAAAGAGCAACCTACCAATAACACACAGGACTTTTGGATGTAGAGAGTGCACAACGCTAGAATGGATGAATATAGGCAATGATGGGTGTGCTTAAGTTGGCAGAACCTTTGCAAAACATGTAGCATTGCATGTGGGGCAAATAGAGTTGTTGTGTGCTTCACTGGTATACTGAGGTATGTTCAATGTTTGGCAGGTTCTTGCATTCACTAGATCTGTTGTGCCTAATGCTATGGAATCCTGTGGAGCTCCTGAACGAGCTGTGCTCTACACATGTCTGCGGGCGAAAATGATGCAAACCAACATCTCTTGTGGTGCATCGGGGCCAATGTGCACAGCAGTTGTGGGTTTCTTGGTGAGTAACAGGGCAAATGCGAAAGTGTGCCGACAGGTCCATGTGTACATGTGTGTGTTGTAATTATTAAAGTAGGGCAAGTCACCTTCTGTAGATGGATGGATTTTTCCTTGCAGATGCGGTTGGCAGTTGCAGCATCACAAGCATTTTCGGCCCTCCTGAAGACCTCAATCATATTTTTCTCTTTGCGGGGTGGAAATTTGGTCCCCACGTCTTGCTGTTTGCAGCATGGAACCATACACGAGATGCATGGGTGTTCACTCTTCCAGTTGGTTCGTACACAACAGATGTCTGCTGCTTCCAACAGATCTGCGATGAAGATGCATAGCGTTGGGTAGCACATATGTGCTTGGCCTGTAGGGTCCTGCAGCAGTATACCGCTTTGGAAACAGCATTTGTGTCAGCAACATGTCTTGTGAGTCACAAGAACAAAATGGGAAACATTGAAGTTCCTAATGGCATATGATATAAATTGTGAGTGCAGTCGACAACAGACAGGTGTGGAGAAGCGCTACAATTCAATTCAAAGTCATAACCTTTGCCCATGCTCACATTTGCCCTGCTTCCTTGAGGTCGCCCAACGCCATCTGCAAACACTCTTGCATCACTTGCCTCTTCCTTCGTCGAAATGAGTCACCATAAAGGGTATGGTTTTCTTGCACGATGGGGAAGTAGCCCAGTAGCACATGCCCCTCGTGCTGGTGTTGTGCCTCCGGGCGCAAATTGCCAATCGTCATCACCAATGGATGGCCTTTGGTGGTGTGCGTGTCATCTAGATCAGTGCTATCGCTGTAGAGTATGATAGGGACGATGACACCACCAGGAGGGACACTAGTCTGCAAAGGCAGGCGACAATTGTGGTTATGGGCCCAAAACATTTTATCAATATTTGGTGACTGCATGACTCAAGCCTCCGTACGTTCATGCATGCAGCAGCCAATCAATCTGTACCCCACCTGAGCTCGTTCCCACCACTCGCCAGTCTCGAGACCAATATAAACTCTTTCGCCTTGACTGTTGTGTTGTGTCTTTGGGTGCAGGTGGTACCCTGGGGCCATGTTGGCAAACAGCTCCCGAATGGCTGGTAGGATGGGTTTGAAAAGGAACTTGATATCCTGCCCATCGCCTGGCTGTGTCAAGATCTTCTCTTGAAATTTCTGCACGGGTAAGGGTGGGGCGGAAGGTGTGAGCAGAACAGAAAATGCGCAAACTTTGGTATATAATTCTGGCTCATGGTCTGAGCACAAGCACCCTATCAGCACTAGTGTTTATTGATATAGCATGATCCAGCTACGCAAGCACTTGCCTCTGCGCCCTCAGGAACGCTAGTGCATGTTTCCACACTGAACATTGCTGCTCCTTTGGAGTGTAAACCATTGCAGAGTACCAATCTTCCTGAAGTTGCAACGGTACAAGCCTGCCTATGTGGGCTGAACCAGGGCTCTGTATCGCACATGGCAAACAGAATTGCATTCCACCATAATGAACAAGAAACACATGAACTTACCAGGTGGGGTTGTTCAGCGACATACTCGAAGAAAGTGGCCTTGTTTTTAACAATGTTTACCACATCCGACAGCACGAAGTCGGGATGGGACATAATTTTCAGCAATCTGTCAATCCCTTGCTCTGATAGTTCCTCCAGGCCGAATGCCACGATCTCACGAAGAGAGTTGAATGCTTTTTTGCAGGTGTTGGCAAACTGCCGGGGCTGCAGCGGTGTGAGTTGAGGCAGCTTTGGTGGAATGTTTTCCAAATCGTCTTGGAGCACTTCACATTCAGGTACATCGCCTGTTGACAAACCCCAAAGCAACATAGCATTGTCACACCTATTAGGGCGGTTGTGGCCAGTGGGTGGAAATTTCAGGTTTGATGCACTGATTCGCAACGGATGTTAATCCCATGGAACTTGTAAATCAGGGCTGGATGTCCGATGCCAATGAATTTGCCAGATATAATCGACACCATAGAAGCATGAGCACGACCATATTATCACTATATTACCTCCTTGCTTTCACCTAGTGGATGGGCTCCATACTCTGGGCTGGGTTGATTGGTGACGAAAGCATCAGCGTGCCTTGGCTTCTTGAGCAAACCCCAGCAACCTGCGGTTGTGTGGCGTCCCAGGTGCCTGAAGTCGTTGAACAACTTTTGACAAGTGGGGCATGCAGGTCTTTTCATCCCCTCAGTCGCTTTGTAGGGCAGCAAGGGCGAGAGCCTTCTTCACAACCCCGAATCCCACAGGTCAGTGTCAAATTACTGGCTTTTTCGTTTCTGGCGGGAACGAGTTTCCCGCCCTGCTGTCATGTTGACCGCCAGCTGTACTTGGCGTCAAATGGACTAAGTGCTGCCGAACTCAAGTTGAATCTAAATCGTGCCGCCACAGACGAAGATCTTTGGGCACCAAGCCGCCCCTACCCCCGACCTCCGCACCTCCCCACCTGCACGCTGACCCCGGTCGACGCAAAGTCAAACCAACGATGCCGGGCGCCCCCTGCTGTGCGCCAGCTGTCGATTATGGCTCCTGGAGATCGGAGATCGTTGCTGCTGTGCCCGCACGGCCGTTGCCTTGCAGCGATGTGCGGGCACTTGAGAATTGGGGGGATCGCCTTGTTCTCTGTAAGGAGTAACTGGTGCTGCTACAAGCGGCTGCCTCGTTTACACATGTAGGTACTCAGCTGTCGATGGGATCG
>CAJHUC010001766.1:0-26759 GCA_905146915.1 Ostreobium quekettii
GCAATGCCCTCAGTACCGCCTGCTGTGGCGGGAAATTCCGGGCCGTGGGGGGTGGCACATGGCCACCAACTTGGTGGCACATGGCCGGGTGGGAAGATCATGGCCGGGGATTGACTTCACTCCGGGATTTTGCCTGCGACCCTCACCACCTGTGTTACTGTATTCGCAGAGTCCTCAGGCGCTACCAATGTTGAAACGGAAAGTAGGCAGGGGCACCTTGAACATGATGGACGTGTAGGTGCGGTGGACGTGTACCTTTGTGCAGCAAGCCTGAGTGCCGCCTATTGTGGTTGTGTGTTGTGGTTGGTGGCAGTACCCGCCGTCACATGGCTGGGGAAACCTTGGTAGTTCGTTCCTTCCATGTGGCCATGCATTGCACAGGGTGCACCACTTGTCGCTGCAATACCCATCGTCTTTGCTTAGATGCCACCAACATTATTTGGCAGTACCCGCCGCCACCTGGCTGGGGAAATCTTACCACTTTGTTACTTTTATTTGGCTGCACACTGTACAGGGTGCGTTATGTGTTGTTGCAATACCCATCGCCTTTTTTTTCCTTACGTGTCACCACCATTTTGTGGCAGTACCCGTCGTCCCCTAGCTGGGGAACCTTAGCAATTCGTTCCCTTTATGTGGCCGTGCATTGTACAAGGTGTGTTGCACGCCCTGCAATACCCAACGCCTTTCTTTGCTTAGATGCCACCACCAATATGTGGTAGTACCTGGCATCAGCTGCCTAGGGAAGCCTTCCCATTTTGCTCCTTTTATTTCACTGTGCATTGTACAGGGTGTGTTGTATGTCCCTGCAGTACCCACCGCCTATTTTTCCTTATGTGGCATGACCATTTTGTGGCAATACCCGCCATCACCTAGCTGGGGAAACCTTGGTAGTTCGTTCCTTCCATGCAGCCATGCAATGTACAGCATGCACGAATTGTCCCTGCAATACCCATCGTCTTTCTTTGCGTAGGTGCCACCACCATTATTTGGCAGTACCCGCTGTCGCCTGGCTGGGGAAACCTCAGCACTTCGTCCCTTTCAGGGGGCCGTGCATTGTACAGGGCGTGCTGCGTTTCCCTACAATACCTATTGTCTTTGCTTTGGTGGTACCAGTACGTGGCAGTACCTGCCGTCACCTGGCTGGGGAAACACTGTATTCTGTTCCTGTGTTAGGTCGGAAGCGGCCTCTGAACAGGGGCCAACGTTACAAGGATGGTCGAAAGCGCCGGCACAAACACAACAGAAAGGGGGGAAGGAGATGTGCAGGGGTGAAAATCAGGCGGCGGATAGAAGCTGTGCGTGGTTGGGAAGCTGAGCACGATAGGGAAGCTCTAACAGATAGATTAGAGGAAATACAAGAAGCGGGATGGGGTGGCCTGCCCTCGGGGGTGTGGCGGCCCATACAGGACCACCTCGCCCCCAAGGACCAGGCCCGATTAGCCGCCATAAGCGGATACATTAATAACGCATTGGGGGGGGCAGAAGGGGCACGGTTACGAAAGGAACAACACGAGAGATAGAACCCCCCCCAGTCTTGGGGAGAATGGCAGAAGCGTCGCAGGCAGGAACGCAAACAAGTGGATATGAATTGCGAGGCTGCTTATAAAACACGTCAGTGCGCGGCTATCATAGATTTGGTGCTGCACCGGGGGGAGCACATGGTGGGGTACAAGTCTATTAGCAGAAAATATAGAATAACTCAACCGTTGCTAAGACGCCTGGAAGAAAGACTCCTTGAAGACGATTTTTTTCACAGGTTGGGTGGGAGTTCAATGTCATGGACTCCGGCCTCCTAACAGGGAGTGACATGGAGACTTCCTCTGATGGGGATTAGTTTTTTTTACAAAACAACTTGTCTGATTGTGAGGTGAAGTCCAAGTACCGCCTGCCACCGGCGAGGAAGGTGACATTCGCTGAATAATCCATGGTTGTGAGATGCTTTTTTGCCTTTATTTCACAGAAGAAAGTGTCCTCAGACCGTCCTTGTAACATCTGAAATCCATCGTCGAATATATGTTGCCTCAATTATTTACGCAATGGATGTGTGCGCCAGGCTCTGTTGGCGGCGATGGTGGTGTTGACCTTGCAGCATTTGTTGCTGAGCGAGGAGTCCCAGACGCACATGATGTTGCTGCTGGGAGGGGTGTGTTGAGCTCTGCGGACACTGATTCGCTTGGAGTAGCATCGCCAAGTTCGAGTGTCATTGTGGTGGAGGATGTGCCATAGCGCAAGGCCAAGAGAAGGCGTCTGACCAACCCCGAACCGCTTGCCACGGCTGTTGATGTGCGGACTCCACACAAACAACAACAAACACTAACTGCAGCAAAGCAGTCCACGCGCATGGTGGCGACCTTGGAGGAAGGGTCGCCGAGGACACGCCGCAAACAACGCCACCGCAAAGGGAATCCAGGCCACCAGGAATGGTGTAGAGAGGGGTTCAAGGTAGATGAGGTGCCAGGGCCTGACAAGAGACCACGTTCCATTACTGCTGTTTGCCGGTTGTGTTTGAGGGGGGGCATTACCAAGACATACAAAGTGTTGTCATACAACCCGAGCAAGAAGTACCCGACCAGTGCCAGTTGGACGGGGCCCTCAAACCATTTGAAAGACAAACATAGTGTTTTCAGTATTGAGGCACTTGGAGACAAACTCAATAAACCTCCGGGCAACCGGCAGATGAAATTGGGTACATCGTTGGAAACCTACCTGGAGACATGGCACCCTAGGACCTCAGAATGGAACAGGGCGGTGACCCACATGGCCAGGTACATCAGTTTCGCTAATGCACCATACCACCTGGCTGAGACGGCACCCTTCATTCGTTTCATGCAAGCCTTTATTCCCCGTTGGCCATCTATTAATAAGCAAACAATTGTGAGGTCGGTGGCAAGACAGGCCAATGACATCAAGCGGGAAATAAGGAAAGAGGTGTCCCAAATCCGAGACGAGTCGAGAGTGTCCATGACAGCGGACATTTGGACAAGCAGGAGCACGGACCCGTATATAACAGTGACATTGCATTGGGTGGACGCCAATTGGAGCCTGAAGAAACGCATACTGAGTGAGTTTGGATGGCATATTCTATGACCTATGATATTTTCAATATTCGTGGTTGTCAATTGTTTACTATTTGCATCCATGCTATGATTAATGGCCACTCGTGTGTGCTTTGCCAACCGTGTCATGTGCACTCGCTGTACTAGTACCAGCCTTCACCGGCTTAAAATCGCGTCTCACTAGACATGAATCGTGGATGCTGTGTTGCCATGGCACGATAGCCATCAGTATTGGCCTGCCATTGGCCAATACTGTCTGACATGTCATGGATATCAATTCTTTACTGTTTGCATGCATGCTGTGATTAATTACCACTCTTGTGTGCTTTGCCAACCATGTCATGTGCACTCGCTGCACTAGTACCGGCCTTCACTGGCCGGGAACCACGCCTTATTGAGCATGAATCGCGGATGCTGTGTTGCCATGGCACGATAGCCATCAGTATTGGCCTGCCATTGGCCAATACTGTCTGACATGTCATGGATATCAATTCTTTACTGTTTGCATGCATGCTGTGATTAATTACCACTCTTGTGTGCTTTGCCAACCGTGTCATGTGCACTCGCTGCACTAGTACCGGCCTTCACTGGCCGGGAACCACGCCTTATTGAGCATGAATCGCGGATGCTGTGTTGCCATGGCACGATAGCCATCAGTACTGGCCTGGCATCGGCCAGTACTGTGGCACGTATCGTGGGTGTCGATTCTTTACTGTTTGCATGCATGTCATAATTAGTGACCACTCATGTGTGCTTTGGCGACCGTGTCATGTGCACTCGCTGCACTAGTACCGGCCTTCACTGGCCAGGAATCACGCTTTATTGAACATAAATCGTGGATGCTATGTTGCCATGACACGATAGCGATGAGTACTGGCCTGTATTGGCCAATATAGTATGACATATATCATGTGCAAAAGGTAACCCCCGTCTTTTAAACCACAGCACGTTGGTGGTGTCAGGAACTGCCAGCTTCCCTGGGACACACACTGCAGACGCGATAAGCCGTGCCTTGCTGAAGATCCGATTGAAGTATGGCCTGCACCCTGTGGTTCCACGTGACCAAGTCATGACGGAGTCGGAGATGGAAGCAGACCCTGTGCGTGCATTTCAGGATGAGTCGCCGTGCGATCGTGTGGCTCTCACCACGGACTGTGCCTCCAATATGAGTTCAGCAGCCGAGAAAAAGGAGATTTTTGATTGGCACCCCTGCATTTGCCATTTGTTAAATACCGCAGTCAAGGCCGGTTTCCAAAATGTGAAAGAGTTTCAGCAGCTCGTCCAGCCGCTTCACGAATTGGCAAGTCATTTTCACAAATCGCCCACTGCTTGGAAGCTTTTCTGCCGCGTGCAAAGGAAGATGCTAAAGGAGGAAGTGGCCGGCGATGTATCATCACATGATGATGAGGAGGGTTACTCAGGTGTAAGGGAAGAAGATGATGTTGCTGAGTTGCCCGATGATACTGATGCAGATCTTACCGTTCTTGACAATGAAATGGAGCAGGCTTGTCCAAAGCGAATATTGCGTCTGGGGACTTGGTGCCCGATGAGGTGGAACAGCATGTATTTTTTGATTAAGAGGGCGGTTTTTTTGGAGAGAAGCATCCGCGAGTATACAGCAAACGCGAGAATTCCTAGGATAATTATACTAGCAGCTGGGTGGTGCATTTTCAAACAAGTGCTGCCAGTCCTGGAGTCGATACGGGAATTGTCTGAGCGATGTGAGGGGGACGAGTATATTACCATATCGGATGTCCTCTATAATGTGTTGAAGTTGCTGTACGACCGGCTGTATGTCACTGACACTGTAGTGACTGGACACCGTACTATACATTGACGGGTAATTAGATGACTTAGATGAGTTAGATGTGTTTATCTGGGTCCAGAAATGTGTTAATCATGATCGCCACGTTCATCTTGTTAAATGGGCCATTTTTCGGTATAATGAGGTCATTAAGGCAATTTAGGTCATTTAACCCATTTCTGGCCATTTGGGGCATTATTCCTTGATGGAACCGGTGTGATGATGAACATTATAGCCTATTATGATGTAGTGCGCGGTCATGGGCGGAAGGGAGCCGCCAGGAAGTGGTGGAGTACACTCCAAGGGATTATGGGGTTGATCCGGCAGTACGGGCACCTGTCAGGTACCCGCATTACATTGGATCATAGGTACAAGTGCCCCTACGGCCATGGTACCTTGGAGGGACGTGGTATAGCTTGGGGAAGCTGCCTGGCATTACTAGAAGTACGCCAAGGGGCCAAGGGACCATGTGAGTGGCTCTCCAAGGGCCGAGGTGGCCTTACATGAGGCCGAGGGTGGCATGACATGAGTGTATTGGACATTACAGCAGGCCGAGGGTGCCATGACGAGAGGGGGAGCGCGCCACCTATAAAAGTGGGCACCCCATAGGCCATTTGTCTCAGTTCGCCGGTGCACTCGACCTTGTCTGGACCAGGGGGCCCACCACCATTGTAATACATTGCCGACTGCCGCCATTCTGTCTCGATCTGGTCGCCATTATCCTGGGGATTCTACAGACACCGATGCACATGCAAAACCTGTGTTGCTTGACTTCACCTCTGAGTTCACAAAGAAATTGTGTGCGATTGTGATAATGTCAATCTAATATACAACTGAGCATTAGCGGCGGCTGTGGATGGAAGGAGGAATACATTGCACTGGATAAGGAGGATCTGGAACAACGCTGACGATTGGCCAAATCTGGTGAAAGAATATGACACCCTGGCAAAGTTCCAAGCGATGTTGAAGAAAGAGATGACGGCATTGGTGAGTTCAGTTCTGATTTGCGGCCTTTGCCTTTGTAAATGTGTGCATCCAACTGTGGATAGTTTTGGCCGGTACCGAGTGTCCTTTGTGCCTTTGCATGCACGACTGTGCCTGTTGTGTATTTCGCTTTAAACGGCTGTCTCTTGGGATCACTTGGCTGCATGGGGTGCCTACTTTTATATCTTGCTTGTGTGACTAATAGCGTGCATATGACTTCTGTAGTTGAGGCACATGGTGAAGGTGCCCGAAGTCCATTCCTCGGGCTCATCATCCGAAGAGGATGCAGCACAGGCTGTGCAACAGAGTTGGCTAGACACGGCATCACCCCCACCTAAGGGACCACTACGTTTCTGACGATCAAAATAGAGAAGACGGGCCCCATGCTCCCCACTGCACATGGACCCAGTGGAGGCCGAAGTCGAAAGGTGGTTTGATTTGAAATGGACACCAGCATGTGAATATAAAAAAAAATGGAGTGCTGGGGATTGGTGGGGCAAGAATCACACCAGCTTCCCCTTGGTGGCCAGGCTTGCACATCGAATATTAGCAACACAGATGAGTGGGTGAGTACAACGGGCTATGCATATATACCAAAGTGCCCTTATGTGAAATATGGAGTTGAAAGGAAGGAAAGTACTTAATATCTTTGGTTGTGTTGCAGGTTTCCAACGCCAGCAGTGAATGCTCATTTTCCAAGTTTGGTTTTATTGTGATGCCAACTAGCTATGCATATATGCCACAGAGCCCTTATGAAGTTCACAGGCTGAGAAGTATTGAGTATTTTTCGTTGTGTTGCAGGCCTCCAGCGTCAGTAGTGAACGCTCATTTTCGAAGGCTGGTCTAATTGTGACGGCCAAGCGCATGGTGCTCAAGCCCGAGAACGTGGATCATTTGAGCTTGCTAGGGTGGCAGATGGCAGAGAGTGGATGGTCACAGCAGAAGCTAGTGCATCGACGCAAGAAGGGGGGAAGGGAGGGAAGGGAGGGAAGGGAGGAAAGTAGTGACTTCGGATTCCACAGTTTGGATCACCACCGGTGACCACCCTTGTTGCCCCAGCGTGGAAACTGTGGAGTACCGCCGCAGCGAGGGTGCGGTACCATAGAGATAGAAGATAAGATATCATGACCTGTAATATTCTGTTGTCCTGTGTTCAAGTTAGACGTGGCCGCTCAGCTTTTTTTCTGTTATTTTCTGTCCGTATTTTTTTTCAAGACAAAAAATCCGTCCGTCACTTTTCTGTTGTTTTGCCGGGGCCAGTTTTCTGTTGCCGTTCATGCCACGTCAGCTTCCAGTTTTTTGGCTCTGGAGCTGCCCGTCAAGGGGGTGTTTGCAGCCACCAATTTCTGTAAAGATGTTTTTTTTTTCCGTTGCCTTTTCTGGCATTCCGTTGCCATCCGTCATGGACTTTGAGATTCTGGAAGCTTGTCGCGAATAGAGGCGTATCGAATCGCTGCCAGTACTTGGCTGGAGGCAGCACACACACAGAACACATTATCACGGCGTACTATAAATCATAAGTTCTGGCCCTTCCCAGCAGCGATCGCTGCCGGTACTTGGCTGGAGGCAGCACACACACATAACACATCATCCCGGCATACTATAAATCATAAGTGCGGGCCCTTCCCGGCAGCGATCGCTGCCAGTACTTGGCTGGAGGCAGCACACACACAGAACACATTATCACGGTGTACTATAAATCATAAGTGTGGGCCCTTCCCAGCAGCGATCGCTGCCGGTACTTGGCTGGAGGCAGCACACACACAGAACACATCATCACAGCATACTATAAATCATAAGTGCGGGCCCTTCCTGGTAGCGATTGCCATCGATTTTTTATAGAATTCTGTCGACCTTTGTGGTCTGGTCAGCAGTTCTGTTGCGGGTGCCTATCATCCGTAGACGGCGGCGCGAATTCTGTAACACTTGGTTTCATTCTGTAAGGCTGTGTGGATTTCTGTAGTTGTCTATGTTGACGTCAGTATGGCCCTACCCGTTTCTGTAAAACGCTTTTTTTCTCTGTGGCTCCCTCATAAATTCTGTTGATTGTACAGAATTTTAACGGAGCCAAACAAATTCTGTTGGGGACGGACAGATGGGGCCACCTCTAGTTCAAGTGCACACCTTGAACACACTATGTTGGAGTGGTGGATGAACTTTGGGTATCATATAGATAGAAGAAAATTTTATTCAAGAAATGCGTCCCAACAAGTACTGCGATTGGTGGATAGACTTTACAGTCGCTGCCCTGGCGTGGAAACTTCTGGAGTACCGCTGCAGCGAGGGTGCGATAGGCAGAGATGGTAGATAACAAATCACGACTCGTACTATTCGTTGCCCGTCTTTATGTATGTTGAAATGTTGAACTTCGACGTACTATGTTGGAATGGTGGATGAACCTAGGGTATCATATAGATAGAAGAGAATTTCTGTGAGAAATGTGTCCAGTCGAATAGTGCAATTGGTGGATGGGCTTTACACTCGCTGCCCTAGCGTGGAAATTGTGGAGTACCGCCACAACAACCCATCGTTATATATGATACGTATCACCCATTCCCAAGTATGTTGAGTGGCTCAACTGTGTTCAGAGGTGAACCCTCTTTGCCACCTGCCTCAAGTGATGTGGCTGTGTGTGTGTCCACGTTTGGTATTACAACTATGCCGAACCCTTGCTGGAATGGCCGGGAAGACTTGCAATGGGAGTGTGGTACGCACTGCGTATTACGCAGTAGTACCAGCCGTAGCAAGTGGTGCAGGATTGCATGCATACACTGGAACTTTACACATGGCTTGTGTATTGTTCAGTTCTCCAAATCACTCCATGTATTACAAACCGCAGAATACATGACCTAGAAGATGCCCACACAAATTTATCAAGCATGCAACCAACATAATTCGAGTTGCTGCAAAATGGAAACCCCTTGGCAACTTCGCCTTGACCTTGCTGTGGCTGGAAAGCAAGTACCTGTGGGTAATAACGGACCAAAATTATTAATCAATGGATATTTTGTTGTGGACCGGATGCCGCACACGTCATCCGTTAACTTAATGGCAAATAACGGTGAAGAAAAAGTGAGAGCCGGATTTTGCGGACGGCAGTACGGCAAATAGCAAACCGGATATTACTGGACGAATATCACACTCAGTTTTACGGACCGGACTTAACAGACCGGACGGCACCCGAGTGTGGCCACCTCTAAGTGGCTGGCATTGGCTTGAGGTTGGGGAGATTGACTTTGTGAGAGACCGGCGTACGGGCGGAGGCGGTGGGGGGATGGCCTCACCCGCCAGAGGCGTCAGAACGCCTACCGGCGGAATAGGGGATGAACAATTTGGGTAGTTTAATGAAGAAGCAGCTGGTTAGGGGCTGCAACTGCATAGGGTAAGTAGCGATAGGCATAAATAGAAGTATGTGCTCATGGCTAAAAGCCTTTGGAAGAGGGTAAGTGCGTTGTGAATAGTTGTTAAAAGGAAAGTGGTGTGTCTTGATGTAATATGAATGTAAAGTGATTGTAAGTGCAAAAAGTGAAGGTATTTGGAAAGGGAAACAACCTGGCTGCTAGAAAATGAGCTGTGCGCTGTGAATTGGAGAACTTGGAGTGTGAAGTTCGTAGTGGGAAGAACAATGAGGCGAGTGCATAGCGCAATAGCCTTATGGCAACTGGTTGGAGTATATATAGGTGAGCGTTTGACCAGTTTGGACAACTGTTGGTGTTACACCAAAGCCAGCGCGATAGAGCACCAAGGCTAGCACCGCAATCCGCCCCAAATGGACAACAACCAAAGCTGTGAGTGAGCGCTGTGGAACCGCAGCCAAGGCGCACTCAGTTGGAGGGGTCGGTTGGCAAGGCTGGGTGGCATGGTGTCTGGAGAATCGCTCCAAAGTGGAGAATCATGTCTAGACATCAAGATAGTGACCGGTGAAGTGGAGTCTTGTGGAAAGGGATTCGGATGAGTAAATCGCAGCCTGTGGTGTTGTTGTAGCCTTTGTGAACATCGTGTAAGAGCTGTGCGGTTGAAAGGAAGTGCTGCGTGTCAATCGCTGGTGTGGTTGTGTGTTTTGAAGAGCTGGAATTTTTAGCATGAGTTGTTGAGCAGAAAATCCACTTGGCTCAAATTGGAAAAGGCCGATCTGTATGAATGACAGTATCATTGAAGATGGACAACGAGTCGTGGTGGTGGTTGTAATTTGAAGGGGTTGTGGGCAATCAACATGTAAGCGTATTTTTGTGAGAACATTGCTTCAAGGCGGTGATCTATCAGCCAAGATGGCGATCACCATGAAGGGCTTTCAACAAATGTTTGATGGGTGTTATATTTTTCTAGTCGCACTTGATATCTAGAATGGCGATATAGCCCATTTGCTGAATGAACATTAGTGGTGGTATTTGTTTTGCCATGTGCTGACATGAATAGAATGGTTGTAGGTGCACTGGTCGAGTGACATATGTCACTTGAATTACTATGATAACAATTGTGTGAAGTGCAACATTTTTTTAATCGAATCCGATGACCAAACTGCAGAGGGCTCATGTGACATTTTTTTTGGTAGCCTAGGCTGCGTGTTGTGTGGTGTTGATGCAGTCCTTGCAAGAGGATTAAGGGAGCGGTTGGTAATTGCTTATGTTCGATAGCCATAATTGTGATTGCCTTGCGTGGCTAGTGAGTCATGGCCAGAATTAAAGGGTCCCATTTACAAGTTGTGCCCGACCCAAATTCCCAGGCACAAACAGCTGATGGACAATGTACGACTTATGATTAGGCCAACAAAAGCGGTACAAATCAACTAGAAATGAGCGGGATTATAGGCAGACCCAGCAACTACCCTACAAAAATCGAGGGAGATTGCTCAAGGGGCTGATCACATTCCCCTCAATGTTGTACACGCCTATTTCTCTCTGAGTTCCATAGGAAGCTTAGTTGCCCTTTTGTGCATGCCAATTCCATGGCCAGGCCAGCCAGCTGCAAAGACTCACTACGCATAAAAGATCGTAGTATATACCTGCACATATCGTATAACCTGTGGTAATTTCATGCACTTTGTTTGGCGAACTGCTCGTGGGACTATGTCTTGCGAGGTCCCGTAGGGGCCAAGCTCGGCCGAGCGAAGTGAGGCCATGCGTAGGCCCCGAAGGGTTCTCGCAAGATAGGGGGGTCTGGGGGCGGAGCCCCCGGCCGCCGGAGGTAATGGAATTAATGAGTTTAATGGACATTAATGGAATTGTGTGCCACGGGATGTAAGAGCGTGCGCGGCCACGCCGATTGTAGTTCGATCGTTCTGGAACACGTTGCCTCCCTGCCTCCTCAAGCGCAGCCGCCGCGCGCCTCGGACAGGACCACACAGAGCGGCCGTCACCCACGGGCCAGAGAGAGCCCAGGATACGCCATCCGGCTGAGGACGACCACACTTCCACTGGAGAGGCCCTAGAGCTTGGGCCAGGGTACCTAGGCGCGGCCAAAAGGGGACCGCGCCGACAAATTGGTTTCGGAGCTTTTGGCTACGACGATTGGACATCGGAGGCAAGGCTAGTGGAGCAGCCTTGCCGAGGCACAAGCCGGGGCTACAACCATGTTGGCAGGAAGCGCGCGGGAAGCAGATTCGAGGATTGGAGGTTGGCAAGTTGGGATCGATCGACGGCATCGCCATCGCCGCACCCGGACGTGAGTTTTTGCTGTGCTGTGGGTGCGGAAGTGTGAGGCACCCTCCATTACGCTGAGCGCAAGTGTTGGTGGGGCAATCGCTGGGAGTTCTGCTGTTCATCATAGTCTGAGATGTCTCAAGAGGGCCAGATTGGCATGGAGCTGAATGGCAGTGAATCCGGAAGTGTGCATGGGCTTGAGGATGCGCCCATGACCGAATCGAGTCAATCGCCAGCCACTGCCATACCGCGATTGGACCTGGGAGCTGAATCCAGTGCTGTGGGGTCTGGAGCAACAAGCCGAAGGCCATCAACCCCTACGCGGAGAACTACAGCTGCCAGTGCAGCCCCATCGCAGATTCCTACAAAAGCACCGGCGATGAAGCGGCGGAGCCCAACACCACCACGAAGCCGATTGACATTGGAAGGCGAAGCTGTGAGCACTTTGCAGTGGACACAAGAAACTGCGCAATCGGCAGCTGGTCATGCAGGTGCAGCTCTTCAAGCTGCCCACCAAGCGGTTATTGAGACCGCAAGTATGCGCAAAGCGGTGGAAGAGGCGCTGACCAAGTACTACCAAGCGCCCACTGCATTGACTGCAGAGCAAGTGTCTCATTTGGCAAAAGACACCTCACAGGAGATGCAAGTAGCCGTCCAAGAGCGTCATCAGCTCAAGACTCGTTTGAGGGAGCAACAGGAGGAAACAGCTCGGTTACGGTAAGAACTACGCGAAGCTCATGCTGCACAATCTGCAAATGTGCAAGCATTGCAACAGCGTCGAGTTGAGGAGCAGGCCACGACATCTGGCAGAATTGAGGACCTTCGAACGAGGCTACAGTAACAAAAGGCGTATGAAGACCAGAGGTCCTTGAGGATGCAGGAGAAACTGGGAGCGTTGAGGCAATAACAACAGGCCCAAGGTTCACAGATGACCACCAGGACAGATGAGCTGATTCTATCCTTGAGCGAGCAGCTGGAGTCCTTGCAACGGGATTTGAGCGTGGAGCGGGAGCAAAGGCAAAAGGTACAACAAGAGCTGTCTGATTATAAGGCAGCTTGGGACGAGCCTCTCTATTAGAATGAGGGTTCGTATTTGCCTGATGCTGTTGTTGAGTCTGCACCGCCCCATTCTGCTATTTCAGTACCTCCAGCTGATCCGAACCGGCCTGATGACTTTCAGTTTCCTTCAGCACTTGTGGATTGAGAAGTGCCAGTTCAGAATCCTGTGGCAGCACCAGTGTTTGCAGGAGAGTTCAGTATCCGACCATCAGGGTCACTTTTGGCTGCTCAATCAGTACCGCCAGAGTTGCAAGGACAGGGCAGTCAATTACCGGGAAATGTTCCAGTCTCAGCACCACCAGTGTCTGCAGTGCCAGTCAGTTTCAGTGTAGGAACCGCTGGACAGAATGTAGCAGGTGCATCCGGACCAGTTTTCCATGTGACGATGAAGCCCAGGGAACCGCCAGTTTTCTATGGCAAGACCAGTGAGGATGTGGAGAGCTGGATCTACACGGTGTCAGCGTACTTCAGGACCGTTGCTGCACTGGAAGAACAAAAAGTGGGATATGCTCTCACTTTTCTGCAGGAGGCTGCTCGCGAGTGGTGGATCAACACCATTCGTACTACCGGACGAGAGCCTCGCACCTGGAACGAGCTGGCAGAGGCATTGTGGGCAAGATTCGGGCACCGCACCAAGGAGATGACCGCACGTGCTGAGCTGCGTGCTATCAAGCAACAGAAAGGCAAGAGTGTGCATGTGTATGCAGCCAAGTTCAGCCGGCTGCTTGGCCATCTACCACGATTCAACAAGGCATGGGCAAAGGACCAGTTTGCTTCCGGTCTGATGCCCAGGGTAGCAGAGTTATTGCTGCTCAAATCGCCCAGGTCATTGCAGGATTCCATGGTGGAGGCTGAGCGGGTTGAAGTGACGCTCAAGTATGCACAACATACGAGAGCCAGTGAGGGACAGAACCAAGCTGCATCATCATCGTCTGGCCAGGGAAATAGGGGAGGCTGGCACGGACGAGGACGCCGAGGCAGAGGCAGAGGAGCTGGACAGAACCCCGGACAGAATGCTGGTGCAGGACAGGGTCAGAGCCAGGGACTGTTGCGCGGCAGCGCGCAACAGGGGGTGAGAGAGCGTGCCGGTGCGGGCGCTCGAAGGCCATTAAGCTGGGACCCAGCACCGGACCCCAAGTACTACGTACTTGGGGCCACACCCGAGCGCCGGTACCTGGGGGTACCCCAGGTACCGGTGGCCACCGCCCTAGTGCCGGTCTAAGCACTCTAACCCCTACACTATCATAACCGTAGCCCTCTTGGGCCGGTTACTGTAGGGGAGTTGTCGATACCCCGGGTACCGGTTAGTGCGGTACATCACTCCCCCCCCCCCCTTTAGTCGCGACCCGCGACGTCAGACCAGAAGCTGGCAAGCCGACGCAAGAAGCGGGGGGTACGGTGGGAGGGGAAACGTCGAGAGCCCGCCGAAGGGACGGGGGACGAAGGGAGTGGCGGGGGCGACGAACGCCATCGAGGAGGTGAGGCGGAACGAAGATGGAGGGCCACGAGAAAATCCCAGGGAGACGGTGGGATGTGGCAGCGAAGGGGAGCGCCCCCGCAACAATATAATATAATCAAATGGGATGGGGCCGTGGATGCCGAATGCGGACATCGGCGGCAGGATAGGTGAGACCGCGGAGAAACTCCCGGCGGGGAAACGGCCAGGCAGAAGATACAACTGGACCCCGGTAAGAACGGGGCTGGGAGAGGCACACCAGAGGGGGAGGCCCGCCGAAGCTGCCCCCCCCAAATGGGTAAGAGGCGTAACAAGGGGCAATGCACAAGGAAGGGGGTGACCTGTCCAGTGTAGCGCCCCTCGGATGGTCCATGAAAAATCCGCCATCGCGTGCCTCTAGACCCGTACCAAGCCATGGGAGGCCACGCCGGCACCCTATAGGGGCCGCAGTAGTACCCAAGGCGCGCCGAAAACCCCTGGGCGGTCAGGCAGGGGAGGGCAAGGAAAAGAGGGGAAGAATGGCCCCATACTACCCCCACAGGGGGAAGAGCAAGCATCCCGCAGAGCCAACCCGATCAGAAGAGTGAACCCGCGAGCATCCTGTAAATGTCCCCCGGCCCGGAGACCAGCGGGGAAGGCGGAGCAGGCTCATCCAGCCGGAGACGAGGGCTGCAAAACAAGGCACAGAAAGAGGAGGCTCAAGAGGAGCATGTGGACCAGCCAAGGGCTAGGTCGAAGACAACGGAGGGCGCCGAAGCGGCGGCTAAAATGCCTCCGTAGGAGAGCGAATGAGCGAAGGGTCCTGCTGAGCCTGAAGCGCAAAGCGCTGTAAGGCTTCCTCACAGTGGGTGAGATTACGGAGAGGCTCCCAGGAGTTGTGGCTCATGTCATAACCCTTCCATTTAACCAAGTAGTAGGGCTGACTGGTCCGACCACGGTGGACAACGGTCTTCTGGAGGAGGGCCTCGACCTCGTACTCGAGCTCCTCATCCAAAAGGACAGGAGGAGGGGGGGGAGGCAACACCGAATGGCCCTGGATATACCGGCGAAGCAGGGAGACATGGAAAACAGGGTGCAACCGGCGCAGGGCGACAGGCAGATCTAGCCGGAAAGCAACGGGATTAATGCGGGCCTGAATCCGAAATGGGCCCAGCCACTTGGGCAAAAGTTTCTTGGTACCGGGGTGTTTCAAGTGGAGATTCGGGGTGGACAAAAGCACCAGATCCCCCACTTGAAACGACTCGGCTTTCCGGCGAAGATCTGCCCAGTGCTTCATGCGCTGTTGGGCATTCTGCAAACATTGCTTGGCGCGGCGTAACGCGGAGGCCCGATCCTGGAGGAAGGCAGGCACACCGGGGATCTGAGGCAGGTGGGCTTGAGCCCAGGCCTTGGCGGTTCGACACAGGGGACTGCGGCCATTGCTGCGAAGGGGCAGCGAGGTGCGCTGTTTGAGGGGCAACGACTGAGAAAAAGGGGTCTGAGGGTGGCGCCCATAATTGAGAAAGAAGGGGGAGAAACCTGTGCTCTCCTGTTTCGCATTGTTGATGGCGAACTCAGCGCAAGAGAGGAGGCGATCCCAATTAGTATGGGCAGCCCCAATATACCGCCGCAACATGTCCTCCAAGGTGCGGTTTGTGCGCTCCGTCTGCCCATCCGTCTGGGGGTGATAGGCAGAGGAGAGGTGAGAGTGCACGCCAAGGCAGGACAATAAGGCCTGCCAGAAGGCCGAAGTAAACTGAGGGCCCCGATCGGAGATGATGGAGTCGGGAATCCCATGGTAACGGTGAACCCGCTCCATGAAGATGTCGGCTAAGCCAGCAGCGTCAATCGCGCTGTGCGTGGGCTCGATATGGACCATTTTGGTTAAGCGATCCACAAAAACGACGATGGCGTCGTAGTGAGGGAAAGAGGAGGTACGCGGGAGGTGTACAATCAGGTCCATGGAAACGCTGGCCCACTCATGAGCCGGGATGGGGAGCGGCTGCAATTCCCCCGTGGAGGGACCGGCACGAGGCTTGGAGACCTGGCAGGTATGACACCCGGCCACGAACGCCGCAATGTCACGACGGCTGTGAGGCCAATAATAATAACGGTGAATGAAATCAACCGTCTTCATCTCCCCAAAATGGCCGGCATAGGAGGGGCAGTGACCTGCCTCCATGATGCGCAACCGCATAGAAGGAGGCACGAAGACCTGATCGCCGTGGTACCAAAGGGCGCCATGGCGTACCAATCGATGGCAAGCGGCATCATGCTGCAGATCCGCGTACTCCGCACAGGCGGTCGCTAGGTCCTGAGCGAGGCCGGAGAGACGCTGACCGGTGTGGGAGGGCTGAGACAGAGCCGCAATGAATGCAACCGGAGGGGGCGTGGCCGGGGTGGGCGCAGAGGACGACGCGGGTAGAGCCGCGGAATCGTCAGTGGGATCAAGGGCCGGATGCCGACTCAAGGGGTCGGCGCAGTTGATTCGGCCCGGGCGATATTCCCAGGCAAAAATCGAACTGCTGCAGGAACTCCGACCAGCGAGCCTGGCGGGAGCTGAGGTGTACCTGGGACTTTAGATACGTCAAGGGACAATGGTCCGTGACGACCCGAAAAGAGGCGCCCTCCAAAAAGCAACGCCACACACGAAGGGCGTGGACGACCGCCAGAAGCTCGCGTTCAGTGGCGGAGTAATTAACCTCCGCCTTCCCGAGCTTACGGGACTCAAACGCGATGGGTTGCCCATCCTGGAGGAGGGCAGCCCCAAGCGCATAGCCCGAGGCATCCGCAACCACCTCAAACGGCTGGGAGAACACAGGCATGCGGAGAAGGGGGGCCGAAGTGAGGGCATCCTTGACCCAATCAAAAGCCGTCTGCTCAGGCTCACCCCACTGGAAAGCGTGTTTGTCCCGGGTGAGGGCGACCAAGGGACCCACCATGTGGGAAAACCCCCGAAGGAATTTGCGGAAATAATTGGCAAGCCCAAGGAATTGGCGGACCTGGCGGGGGATCCGAGGGCGAGGCCAGTCACGAACAGCTGCGACCTTGGCGGGATTCACCCGGATCCCATCAGCAGAGACAATGTGACCCAGGTACTGAATGGAGGCGGCGTTGAAGCGACACTTCTCCAAGCGGGCGACGAGCTGATGCTCGCGCAACTTCTCCAAGACCTGGGTCAGGTGGAGCTCGTGCTCCTCAGTGGAACGGGAGAAGACGAGGATGTCGTCCAAGTAAACCAGGACGAACTAGCCCAAATAGGGGCCAAAAATGCGGTTCATCATGGATTGGAAAACCGCGGGGGCGTTCGTGAGACCGAACGGGAGGACCCGAAACTCATAGCTGCCGAAGGGGGTCTTAAAGGCCGTCTTCGGACAGTCGGTGTCCTGAATGCGGACCTGGTAATAGCCCTGCATCAGGTCAAGGGAGGAGAAGACCCGGGCCCCAGCAAGCATGTTCAACATGTCGTCGATCCGGGGGATCGGGTAACGGTTATGGACCGTCAGCTTATTTAGTGCGCGGTAATCGACGCACATGCGGAGCGTCCCGTTCGCCTTACGAACAAAAAGGACCGGGAAGCCCCAGGGGCTGGTGCTGGGGCGAATGAGCTGGCGCTCGACCAGGTACTGAAGTTGGGCTTTCATCTCCTCGAGCTCAGGGCACGAGTAGCGAAACATGGCCCGGTTGACGGGGGCCGCATCCTCAACCAAGGGGATAGCGACGTCCTCCGGACGACGGGGGGGGAGGCCAGGCAGCGCGTCCTTAAAGACCTCAGGATAGCGATCCAAGATATGCTGGATGCGCACGGGATCAGCCTGGTCAGAGGAGGCAGGCGGGGCAATGATCGGGTCCGCCCCCGCCGTGTCGGGGGCGTCGGGCTCCGGATCCAGCGGATCAGTGGGGTGTAGGACCGCCAGAAAGGTCGCGCAGCACTTCCGCAGAGCCCGCTTGGTCTGAAGGTAGTTCAACAACGGGGGCGGGGGGGGCCAAAGCGGTCGGAACGGCGGCCGAGCCCGAGGGGGAAGAGGGGGGGCTAGGGACCCGGGAGGGAGCCGAGGCAGAAGCCATCTGAAGGGTGATGAAGCGATCATGGATGTCATCACGCAGGATGATAGACCGAGCGCCATAGTCGATCGTCGCACGAAGGCGGAGAAGCCAACCGTCGCCAAGGATCAGATCAATGCCGGGGGTCATCTGGAGGACGACACAACGCAACCGTTCCCGATAGGCCTTGATCTGAACGGTGATCACCGCCTCCCCGACGATGGGAGCAGTGTGGCCAAAAGCCACCTGCACCTCGACGCCGGCGAGAGGGGTATAAGAAATCCTGTTCTGGACGCAGAATTGCTGCGAGAGGTAATGGGTACCTTGGGCGCCGGTGTCAAGGAGGCACTGAGCAGGAGCGCCGGAAAGGCGGCCCGGAAGACAAAGGGCCAAGCGGCCCTCATCAGTTTGGCGGGCAGAACAGATGGCGGGCCGAGGGGGGTCATAGAAGACATTCACCCCCCAAGGAATGCCCCGAAGAGGGGTGCGGGAGCCATCCGTACACGGGGCGGTAAAAAGGGGGGTCCCCTGCGCGTACTGAGCTACCAACTGCATGCCACGAAGACCCGGGTGCGCGGCCTTGCGCCAAGCCGGCACCAAGATACAGGCACTGGTGTCGTGAGGGGAGCGCGCCTTCGCGGCAAGGTAGTGATCAATGAATTCGTCCATGCGGCTGAACGGGGGGTTGAGCCAAACATGGTGGCCCGCCAGAGACTCGCGGAGGAAATCCCGAGTGGGGGAACAGAAGTTGGGGACTAGGGCATTACGACCCAGGGGATCAGCACAGGCGTCAAGTGTAAAGGGACGGCCTACGCGCTGAGCAATGCGCACAAACTCAGGACGCAAAATGGCGTGATCCTCGCGATTCCACCAATCACGGCGAGGCAGAGAAGGCCCGGGCGAGGGAGCCGAGCTCGAAACGGGAGGCGGGTGAGGCGAGGAGGGCCGGGCCACACAACCCGAGCGGGGACGGCTGTGGGTGAGGAGATCCGATTGGATCAAGCGCCAAGGCCGAGGAGCGGCCGCGGGGGGCGCGCCGGGGACGATCGCCGTGAGGAGAGGCAGATCGCGTAAGACGGCAGGAAACCGTGGGTGACCGGATCTCGAAGGCCCGGCACCAGGAGACGGTGGCAAGGGGACACCTAGCGGTGCAAGAGAAGACGAGAGGCCAGAACCCGGAGGACCCAAGGGGGAGGGGAGCCCCAAAGGTGAGCGGGGGGCCAAAAGAGGAAGCGATCCCGGTGCGACAGGGGGATCAACAGTGCCCGCAGAGATGGTCGCGAAGGAAGAGAGCGGGATCAAACGCGACACCAAGGCGGGGGGCGGGAGAGAGGGCGCCGAAACGGCGAGAGACGGAGAGGGAGACACGGAACAAGAAGAAAGAGGAGACAGGGGAGGCAGGGGGGGGAGCGAAAAAGAAGGGAGCTCCCCCCGAGAATCCACATCAGAACAGCAGGGCAAGAGAGGATGGCCAGGCACTCCCGAGGACAAGGCAGACAAAAGGGGAGCAGGAGGCGACCCCTCACCCAAAGTGGGTGCCACAAGCCGGAGCGGGACAGCCAAACGAGAGCACCATGGGGAAAAGGCAGGGAGACTCACCAGCCAATCAGGAGGGGGCAAGCGGCGACGGCGATCCCGCTGGAAGGCGCAGTGAGGTGGATCGCTCCTCCTGCGGGGCTGGGTGTACTCCTCCTAGCACCAGACGCAGGCGCCATGTGGTCCACGGGCGCGGGTGGCCATCCAGAGGGCGTGGGGGAGGCGACCAGCCAGAGGCACCCCCTCAGCCGGATCGTCAGGCGGAAGGTCGGATCCCCGGCGGCTGCGAACCGGAGGGCGGGAAGGATCCGCCCCATCAAAGGAGCGCTTACGCCCCGTGAGGAATCGATCACCTGGACGATCACGCACGGCCAAGGAGCGAGAGGAACCAGCACGACTGGAAATGCGGCCAAGGGCAGGATCGTGATGAATGAACGACCACAAGAGCTGCCTGAACTGCTGGTGCGAGTGCGCCCCCCAAGCCTGACCAGCGGGATCGGCTAGCAAACGCATGCGGAGCGACTCAGGCAAGCCGCTGTAAACCCAAAAGACCCGGTCGATCTCCGGGACAGCAGCCCCCACGGCGCCCCGCTCACCGAACAGCATGTCCATGCGGGTGAGGAACTTAAAGACAGTGGCGGGGGGGTGAGCGGCCAATTCCTGGATCTGCATCGTCAGACCCAGTAAGGTTGGGGGGCGCGCAAAGGGCCCGCACCGCATGATCGCCTGGGCCTCCTCCCAGGTGGTGGGCGCGGGATTGGCCTGCAAGTGCAGGCGCCAGTGAGCTGCAGCGGCCCCCTTGAGAAGGACCGGGAGGAGGTTGATGCGGTAGGCGTCATCCCGGTCACGGTTGCAGAGGCGGCAGTGGGCGTTGAAGTGGACCAGAAACTGGTCCCAACGATCGCCCTTGGGATCGCCGGAGAAGGTAGGCAGCGAGGGGACCCCCCGGGGGAGCGGAGGAGAGCCGGGCGGGGCGGCAGCAGACCCTCGAGGAAAGGCCTCCAGGGCGAACAGCCGGCCCTTGAGGAAGACCACCTGGCGAGAGAGCTCGTCGGTGGAAGCTGATCCCAAGGATGGCGGGGCAACCTGCGGGAGGGCAGAGAGGGGAGGCACAGGCAAAACAGCACCCCGGGATCCCGAGCCAGCAGGCAGCAGGGAGCCGATCGGGGGATTCAGCTGGTGCCCAAGCCCGGAGAATGCCTCCATGCCCGAGGCGGGTGGGGCCACAGCCAAGGCCGCCACAGAACCCACCAAGGAGGGGGGAATTGGAGACACAGCACCCCGGGATCCCGAGCCAGCAGGCAGCAGGGAGCCGATCGGGGGATTCAGCGGGTTCCCAAGACCAGAGAATGCCTCCAAGCTCGAGGCGGGTGGGGCCACAACCAAGGCCGCCACAGAACCCGCCAAGGAGGAGGGAATTGGAGACAAAGAACCCGAGAGGGCCCTCCCTTCAGCCCCCAAAAAAATGGGCAGCGGGGCGGTAGGGGTGGGGGCCGTGATCGGACCGGAATGCAGCAAGGGGGGCAGGCGGCTGGAGGGACCCACGCCCGCCAACATTTGGCGGATATGCTCCTCCAAAAATGGCAGGAGCTGCCTGGCCAAATCGCGGGCATTAGGCAGGTCCAGCGGCCCCAAAGCAGCGGGGCGAGGGGGCCGGTTCGGGCTGCGAGACAAAGCATCGGGCGCCCCGACGATCGGGCGCACCGCCGGGGGCGTACTCGCCCGAGGGGGGGAGGATGGGGGGTACAGGTCCCCCCCAACCGATTCGAAAATTGTGCCCCCCTCGGCCGAATGGGCGCGGAGGGGCGTGCCGATCGGTTGGGTGGAGACCACCCCGCTCGCCTGCGCCGCACAGACCGCCGGCATCGGCTGATCGTCGCCGTCGGCGCCGATGGCCTGGCGGGAAGTGCCCTCCTCGGACATGGCGATGGCGATGGCTTGAAATCGGCGAAGGCGGCGATCGGAGGGAGGCGGAGCGGCCCTGCAATCGAGGAGGGGGGGCCGCACCGTGAGGGGTGGGTGGGGCTGAAAAAGGCCGCCGGGTTCGCGAGAACCCGGCTCCGAAACCAAATGTTGCGCGGCAGCGCGCAACAGGGGGTGAGAGAGCGTACCGGTGCGGGCGCTCGAAGGCCATTAAGCTGGGACCCAGCACCGGACCCCAAGTACTATGTACTTGGGGCCACACCCGAGCGCCGGTACCTGGGGGTACCCCAGGTACCGGTGGCCACCACCCTAGTGCCGGTCTAAGCACTCTAACCCCTACACTATCGTAACCGTAGCCCTCTTGGGCCGGTTACTGTAGGGGGGGTTGTCGATACCCCCGGGTACCGGTTAGTGCGGTACACCAAGGAACACAAATGACCCAACCGGCGAGCCGGTGAAGGGAGAGCCGGGGGGACCCATGGAGAACTGCGAAGGGTAATTTCGTGACCATGGGAAACCACACGGATGTGGCCCTGACGATAATCAATGACACCGGCGTGCTCATAGAGCCAAGTGTCACCGAGAATGATGTCATAATCGTCAGAGAGGTCAATGACCACACAGCGAACGGTGTTCTTGTAACCTTGAATGGTTAAGGGGACATCCACCACTCCCAAAGAAGGAAGGGAGAATCCGTCCGCGAGGAGGACTTCAGCTTCTAGCGGAGAAGAATCCACATGTGGTGGTGTGGAAAACTCCGTGGGATCCACAATACGACGAGGAGCTCATGCCAGTCGCTGTAGGCGATTGAGGCGACGAAGCTGTCGATTGGATGTGGATTTTGGATGCTTAGGTGTTAAGCCTAACCGACGACAACAGGTCGGATTGATATAAGCAGTGCCAGTCGCCCCCGTGTCAAAGAGGATGGACGCTGGTTGATATCCCACTTGACCAGTAAAGGTCAAGCGAGGATGGTCTTGGGAGACCCCTCGAATGCGGTATCCCGCTGCCCCCTCAGAGGGTTTATAATATACATGGACGGGCCAGGGGATGCCAGGCATCTCCTGGCGGCCTGAACGATCCATGTCCGGTTGTGTGAATAACCGGGTACCCTTTGGGTAATGGATGAGGGTGCGCAGCTGGCGCAGCCTGGGATTGTCAGTAAAAGCCCGCCAAGCGGGTAAAAGGATGCATACTCCCATGTGCTTGGGAGCCTTTGCTCTTTCAGCAAAGTAATGATCTAAGAATGACACAACATTCTTGAAAGGTGGATTAATCCACACAAATTCATGAGATAATGGTTTTGTTAAGAAACTAGTATCTCGTGAACAATATCGCGCACAAAGTGCGTTGTCCCCATGGGGGTTAGCACATGCATCCAATGTAAATTGGTGGGCAACCAAGGATTGAATATGATTGAAATGCACAGGTTTTAACATGCGATCAGAATGATCCATTACATTGTGCAGGCCCTTCCGGGGTGTATCACGCTGTGCATGCGGATCAAAAGTTTGTATCGCATGATTAACAACAGTGTGCAAAGTGTTCAGTTTAGAAACTGGAACCACTAGCGCCACATTCTTTCGCACATCCACTGGTGCGGTTTTCAATTTCTCGCCGTTCACATTATGTTTGCGTGCTGTCAAATAGAGCGTATGTGAAATTGAGCATGAGAATCTTGCTGGCCGGGCAAGGCTTACCGGCATGTGGGGCAGCTTTCCCCTTCCCGGACAGCCACCGCTGGAGAGGTGATCTGCTATGTAGGGCTGAAAGCATCTAAAGCAGCGCCCTACATGTTTCAGCACCTCCACCGTAGTATCGCATAATTGCGACCTATCGGTGACCATCCTCCCTTCCATGGGATTGCGTATATTGGCCAGCGGCTCATAAACGCGATTACCTTGGGCCTGCAAGTCATTAGCACGAGAATTTTTACAAACCACTCCCCCTCGACCTTTTGGCCTATTATTCAAAACGGGCATTCCCCGATTGTCCACTTTCAATGCGTGGTGCTTTTGAATAATCCGATTAGGGGGAAGGCGGTTACTCGCACTTGGTTTGCCATTTCGGCCTCTATTTCGACGAGCACCATATGCCTTATATTCCTGGTCATATGTGGGACCGACTTTATACAAATGAGCCCTCAGGTTGGCGTACTTGGTCCACTGCTCATCATCTTTGTTCAATAAACATTTTTTTATATCTGGACGGAGTCCAGTATGTAATGCATGCAACTTAGAAAAGTCATCAAGTTCATTTTCACACTTGAGAAACATTTGTTCCAAGAATTGCATGTATTTGATTGTGTCGGGACCCGAGGTCCCTGCCTTTGTAAAGGCTGCAATTTCAGACCTTATGTCAAAGTCTGAACATTTATGATCATAAAGTGTCTCCATGCCATATTTAAACTATTCCCATGGTAGTAGGAATTCTGGCTACGAGAGCACTTCTGCATCAATTGTAAACTCCCACAAGTGTCCCAGTTGGGCAAGCAGGCCATGTTTCACTGACTCTTCAAGAGTATTCAGTGCGATCCAACCCCATTGAGATCGGGGTGCCACAGTGGTTTTGAAATACATAATAATTTCTTGCAACTATTTGGTCAATGCTTGCTTATCCTCATTCCATTTTGGGGGTTTCATGCCTTGAGTATTCATCTTAGGTATGCTCACCTGAGGTTCCCTTTCGGGATGTAAATATACAGGGGCGAAGGGCACTCCCTGCGCTACCGTCAAGTACCCCTGGCCCATATATCCAGGCCCCATGGGGTCGTAATCGGCTGGCGGCAGTGGTGGCCCTTCTATGGCCCTTGGCAGCTCCTCAGCTATTGCGGCATACTATTCCTGATGTTGTGGCTCAGGTGCCTGCATGTAGCTTGGCGGGTGCCCATACACTCTCTCAAACTCCTCCGACTCCGATGGATGGAAGGGTTCTCCATATGATTGTGATGGGACCACCTGCTGCCTTGGGGCGATGACTGCCTGCTGTACCCTTTCGGGCTCATATACTCTTTCGGGCTGTTGATACTGAGGAGCCACTGATGGCTGCTGGTACTGAGGAGCCTGGTAGGCCGCCGGCTCTTGGGCAAAGGGAGACATTTCCTGCAGTCTCTGAATTTTCTGCTGCGTAGTCGGCAGCGGAGGCTGCGTTCCCCGTGGCCCAGACTGACCCATTGTAAAGGGCATTGCCGGTTATCTTGGCGCCATTCTTAGCTGAGCCACTGGACGAACCGGTGCTGAGGGCCCAGCCTGCATCGTAGGCCCAACCGGTACCTATACAGGTTCCTCCTCTGGAACCCTCCGACCAGTGCGCTGTACGGCCTGCCACTCAGTAGCCGCCGCTTGGCTCTCTGGCATATAGATGCCCAATGATGTCTGTTGCGCATTGAACAACCCGCGCAGTTTGGCGGGGATGCCCTGCAGTATGTCTACTGGGACCTCTGCCCGGTATGGGGCCCGGCCGCCACTCGGATGGTAGTACCCCTTGTAGTACACACCACCGAATGGATCGTGAAACGCCCCCAGCGTATCCCAAAATCCATAGGCATCCTGTATCAATGGGGCATGCACCATGGGAGAGGGTCTTTTGGGCATTTCACGTGGCACTTGAGGTCGGCCTTGCTCCTTTTCGAGTTGCTGTGATTGGCGCTGATGGTAGACCAGGCTTCCCAGGCAGATACTTGATTCCACTGGGTTCCTGTCCAGAACTGCTCTCTCCAGGGGGAGTTCCCTTGGCCTGTCGGCCTGCTCGTCGAGACTCCTGAAACTGCAGGAACTCGGCATAATCCTCTTCCCCCATTACGGCCAGCAGCCGGGCAGTCTTATCAGCTTCTGCCCTTGCCTTTTCCAAGGCTGTCTCCTGCCTTTTCATAGCAGCATAAACCTCCTTCCTCTCTCGAGGAATAGGTTCAGCTGGCTCTCCTGCCAAACCGAGATACACAACTTTGTCATTACCAGTAGAATCACCAAGTTTTGCATGTGTACGCAAGTGTGTATGCTCAACTGGATGATTGGGAGACACTGCATCGGCAATGTTACCTGGAACTATTCTTTGAGTCCCTTGAGGTTCCTCCCTTGCCTTTACAGGCTGTTTCTTGACCTTTTCAGGCTGCACTTTTGCCTTTCCAGGCTGCTTCTTCTCCTTGGAAAATGTTACCTCCTTGGGGATGCTGGTCTCCTCAACTGGAGGCGGTGCCTTTCCAGGCTGTGGAGGGGCGAATCGAGCGGCGTGGGTTACCCCACTGTCGCTTCCACTCGACTCGTTAGCCCATCTGGCCGTCTGCCACGGCTGGGCCCTCTCAAGCTCAACAAAAGCTTCTGCTTACTGGGCCGGATCTAGCTCATCGACCATCGGCTTAGCCTCAAGGCGCTGTGCCTTTTGGCTGCCTCCTGCAGCGAAAAACCACCTGATCTCAGCCTTGCGCTGGCGTTTATGAGCTCGCTTACGCTCATATTTTTCGGGATTCAATTGTCTGTCCCGCTCACGCCGTATAGCTCTCAGCTCTCTGCGCTGGCTGGATTTTCGAGCCTTTCGCTCATCCAATTTCTTCGCACAGACAAACCGATCCCGGTTACGAATATATCATCTCTCTTTTTCTCGTCTATGCACTTGCGCCGGCATCGACATATCGCCCAGTAACGGGGAAGCGCATGAAGAAAACGACAATTCGGAAATCTCTTCCCACCATTCGTGGGGATCGTTAGGGTCCGGCCTTTCCGTGCTTCCCTCGCTCAAATCTCAAGGCTCGGGGATATGTCTGAGTGCAAAGGCCATCTTTTCCGGCCAATTCAGGTCCTCTCTGGCAATCTAATCTGCCATTCTAGGACCATACCACCGTTGGATCCTTATCAGTCTCATGGTGGTTAACCTTTCCCCGAACCGTTCAGTGGCCATTTGCTAGCCCTCATCCAGATCGTCAATGCGATCGCTATGGAACTTGGTCCACTTCGCTCGGCATGGGGGCTGCCGGCTGTACGGTTCTCTAGTGTCAGGAACGAATTCCAGCACTCTGCAACTCTCTCCCGGCCCCCACTTGGGTAATGCGGGTCTCCGGGGACTCCACTCATGACCTTTCGGCCTCTCCGGACTTGGTCCACACACAGCATGAGCGCTTTCTATGAGCGACTCGTCGCTACTCTTTTCTGGTTCACTAGGTGTTCTTACATGCACCTGTGACCTGACCCGTGGCTCCAGGGTCCTGAACTTTCGGCCTCCGATCTCCTCCACTTGCCCAACGGGCTGGACCTTCCGGTCTTTTCTTGTGCCTGTCCGAACTTTCG